>PVKU01003523.1:0-175961 GCA_004027475.1 Anoura caudifer | reverse complement strand
ATTCTGTCCAAGTCCTGGACAGCAACTTTGTGCCACAAATCCTGGGATGCAGCCTGTCCTAAGTGTCCTTAACCCTCTTTTGGTGCTTCACCACTCTGAACTGGGTTCCAGTCTTTTGCGTCCATGAGAATTTTACCTCCCAACTACTCAGAAGCTCCATAACTTCCCACTGTTAGGCCTTGGGCCACCTAGCATGTAGGCATGTTGTGCTTTCCTACCACTTCCAGCCCAGCCTGGTCTTCACAACCCCACTCATGGGCTCCTGCCTCAGACACACCATGGGACCAAGCTCCCCTCCACTGAATCCTGTCTCTTCAATGCAAAAACGCATTTCCTGTCTGGATCTGACTCTATCTCCTCCCACCTCCACTGGGCCAGGGCAAGAGTGACACACCACAGCAGGTGTCGAACACAGGCCAGTATTTGTAAAAGACCTGTACATCTGCTCTGCCAGGTCCCAGGAGTCCTCACAACCAGCCTGATCTAAGGAAGGGCAGAGTGATGAGGGAGGGAATCTGGACAGGGGCAAGACAGGGCTTAGATGGTTTAGAAGCACAGGGGGTGGCCAATGAAGTCAGGTTCAGAGGGGCCTGGGGAACAGGATCAGCGGGTCAGGGTGGGCACTGGGTGAAGCCCAGCCCAGCCCAACCTGCACACCAGAATGTCCCCCACAGCCATCTCAGGGAACCCCTCATTGCCTGCCTCTCCCTTTGGCCTGATCCACTGGGCCTGCCTTGTGGAATTAAGTAGCACTTACCTGTCTGAAGTGAGCTTCATGAGGGTTTGGCCACGTGTGGAGTAGGTGACAAAGGACATCCGCAGTTTGGGGCTGTGGAGAAAGCACTCCTTGTGGGAAGCCATAAACTCGTGTTAATGAGCAACTAGAGAGTGGTCCATGACATCTAACCTGCTTCTTGCCACAACTCCTCCACTCTGGGACCCATTTCCCTAGTCCCAAAGTTCCTATACATTTAGTGAAGATTCTGAGGTTGTGGAGATGTGGGTATTTCTGGGAGACTGTGCCAGGATGGCTTCTTGCTCTAACACCCTCAAAGTCTCTCACTGTCATCCACACACACAGACATGAGACCATGCATGGTGCATGTACAAGGAGGTAGACACCTAGTTCTCCTGCAAAAGGGCCTGGCAAATGCTCTTTTCTGTAACATCCTTTGGTCGTTCACAGCCTCTCCCTCCTCTCCTGTCTTCCCCTCTTTTTCTCATCCCAAAACGTTATTGTTATTCCTCACAGTTATTCATTACTTGCCTGCCTGTCCTGTCCCTACTACCATCTTTATTATTATCCTTTATCTAAAGGTCTACCCTCAATTCCTAGTTCTGCTTGATACTGCTCATGGCTCTTGTTTCAATTAATTTTAACCACTATTATCAGACTTACCTTCATGGAGCAAAACCTTGATTTTTTTTTTATTCTGCAGTTTTACAGAAAGTTTCAAAAATTTTTATTGAATTTATTGTGGTGACATTGGTTAATAAAATTATATAGGTTTCCAGTGTACAATGCTGTAAAATACATCATCTGAATATTGTATTGTGCATTCACCACCCCAAGTCAGCACAACCTTGATAATTTTATACCCTGATCAAAAATCATCTGTAGCTCACTATAGCCCAGAGCAGAAACTCCCTTGGCCTGGCATTATGAACCTATGACTTTGTCCTAAGGTGTCTGGCTGAGCTCCTCCTCCCAGCCCTCCTCTGAGTTGACGCTACTCTCCAGCCAAACAGACCAAACAGACTTTATTCTGCAGAAAGTCTCTTGGTGAATTTTGTTACCCAGAATCTTCCTATTCTCGAGAACTAGTTCAAATTTCCACTTCCTCTGTGAAGTCACCCTTGATTTTTTCTAGGAATCTTGTTTTTTCCTTTACATGGCAATGTAAGTTTGCCTTTTTCCTTTTAGGCAGCACTGTTTAACCATGTGTTCACCTGCTGTCACTGATTTGCCTGCTTCTTAATCTGTGTGGTCCCCAGGGGAAGATTCTGTCCCTTGTACCATGGCATGATCTCCAAGAAGGAGCCAGTGTGACCTGTCCTTCTTTCTTGCTTCAGAACACTGCCCTGGACTCTGTGCCCCTTACTCAGGGGACCCTCATGCCCACTGAGTCAAATAGTTGTATACTCTGCCTGGGATAGGAAACAGTAGTCATACTTTGTGTACTTCTTCACCATTTCATTCACATATTTGTA
Source organism: Anoura caudifer (assembly GCA_004027475.1). NCBI lineage: Eukaryota > Metazoa > Chordata > Mammalia > Chiroptera > Phyllostomidae > Anoura > Anoura caudifer. The sequence continues at coordinate 173,750 of PVKU01003523.1, read as the reverse complement.
AGTCTCCTTCCATTTGTTTTTCATATAGTCTGACCTGAAAACAGAGGAGACCTGAGTTAGAGGGATGATATGAATCCATTGGTGGACAGATATCTGCCTCCAAACCTTCCAACCAGCCCTCTAGTAATCTCCCCAGCTCAAGTAGCTGATGCCAGGCACACACTCTCAATCACCTCACTTTGTCACCTTGTGGTGACTTTCATCAATGTGTGTTGTGGGAAGGGTGATCTACCACACCTGTGTGCTTGGGGGTGAAAGACTGACTTTTGGTGGCAAACCTGGATGGTTGGTCATGTTAGTTGGGACTGTTTGATAAGGAATGAGGGAGGATGCATTGGTTGACACATGCATTCTGATTCTGATATATTGATGCTCCTGGTCCCTGACTCACTGATACCCCAACAAGGTTGCTGACCTGAGGTCGGGGAGGATTGTTATGAAACACTTGTATTTTCCTTCTTTTTTTATGAGCTCATAAGGCTGAGCTACTCTGTACATGAAAGGACTTTCCCAGTTACCAGGGAAGGATTAACAATAGAGCTGACTGTGCTGTCTTGATGTCATCATGCCCCAATGAGGTTGGAAAGCCACAAAGTTATCCAGTCCCTAGTCCCTACTTTCAGTTCCCAAGTCCCATTGCTCACACTTTAGTTCTTGAATGGAGAGTGAGGAAGTTGAAGGGTGTAGGAGTTATGACCTCTTCTGTCCGGTTAGGAAGCACTTACATGTGTCCTGACTGCCTCGGGTTCAAAGGTCTGTACAATCCCACATCACTAAGGGTTGGTACATTTCCAGATTAAGGAAGGCAAATATGAGGCTCACTGACTAAAGACTTTTGAAGGTTCTGCAGATTGCAAAGGGTGAAACTGAGCCTACTAGCCTGGCTTGGGCTCTTTCCCTGTAAGTTTTGGCTCAGACATTTCATATGGTATGTCAGTCAGAGGAACCCACCAAGAAACTATTCCTCTCACCTCCAGTGATCACCATGTCCATAAATATTTTAATGTCATATTTATATGTGGGATTCCCTCTTACCCTCAAGCATCCTCCTCCTCTATAGTATTCATTCTGCCCTCTCTATACTGCATTTAATACTGTCACAGAAGGTGACGAAATGAAAGAAAGGTATTCTAACAGTATCAGGATTATCATTTATGGAGCATCAATGTACCATGGACTTTACATACAAGACTTGCAATGCCCAAACAACTGTATGATATTGGCATTATTTCTACTTTTATAGATAAGAACAATGAGGCTGTAACAGGTCAAGAATTTTGGCAAAGTTTCCATGACTAACATAGATATAAATCTTTTTAAAAATTTATTGTTGTTCAGTTACTATTGTCCCATCTTTTCCCCCATTGCTCACTCCTACTCCATTCTCCACCCCAGTCCCATAGGCAGTCTCTCCCCATTGTCCATGCCCATGAATCTGCTATTCATGTTCCTTTGCTTGCCCCTACCTTTCCTTTCTCCTGTAGTCTCCCTCCCCTCTCCCCTCTGGTAACTGTCAGTTTGTTGTTTATTTCCCATTCTCTGGTTCTATTTTGCTCATTTGTTTTGTTGATTTGGTTCCACTTATAAGTGAGATCATATGGTGTTTGTCTTTCACTGCCCATTTTATTTCACTTAGCATTATGCTCTCCAGTTCCATCCATGCTGAATCTTGATGTAGCTGCAAAATCCTTTCTTCTGAGAAAGTTTCTAGTTTGCCATGATTTTGAAGGAAGGTCTAGATTCCATAACAGAGAAGAGCAAAAGATCTCTAGAAAAGAGACAATATGGGATAGAGCAATCACATGGCCTTCTGGCAAGCAGAGCTCCAAACCCCCATCACCTCACTCTTAGAACGGATAGATGAGAATGAGCAGTCGTTTGAGGACACCTCTACTATTGGAGCTTTGTGGTATCTCCACATTGCTTTCAAAATGGATCAAACACTTACAGTTAGGCCCCAAACCATAAAAGTCCTAGAAGAAAACATAGGTAACAAAATCTTGGACATTGCTTATAGCAATATTTTATCAAATATCTCTCCCCATGCAAGAGAAATAAAAGAAAAAAAAAGATTGGATCAAATTAAAAAGTTTCTGCACAGCAAAGGAAAACATCAACAAAATAAAAAGACAAACAACAGAATGGGAGACCATATTTGCCAATATATCAGATAAGGGGTTAAAATCCAAAATTTGTAAAGAGCTTCCCAAACTCAACACTAAAAACCAAAACCTGATTGAAAAATGGGCAAACGACCTGAATAGACACTTCTCTAAAGAGGACATACAGATGGCCAATAGACATATGAAAAGATGCTCAACTTCACTAATCATCAGTAAAATGCAAATTAAAACCAAAATGAGATATCATCTCACACTTGTCAGAATGTCTATAATCAAGAAACAAGTACTGGCAAAGATGTGGAGAAAGGGAACTCCTTTTGCGCTATTGGTGGGAATGCAAATTAGTGCAGCCACTGTGGAAAGCAGTATGCAGATACCTCAAAAAATTAAAAATGTATCTGCCTTTTGACCCAGTGATCCCACTTCCAGGAATATATCCAAAAGAAACCAAAACACTAATTCAAAGAAACATAAGCAGCCCTATGTACATTGCAGTGTTATTTACAATCACCAAGATATGGAAGCAGCCCAACTGTCCATCAGTACATGCATGGAAAAAACAGCTATGGGACATTGACACAGTGGACTACTAAGCTGTAAAAAAGAAGAAAGTTTTACTCTTTGTGACAGTATGGATGAACCTGGAGAACATTATGCTAAGTAAAATAAGCCAGTCAGAGAAAGAAAAATACTATATGAGTTCACTCATATGTGGAATATGATGAACAAATTGAACTAACAAGAAAAATAGAGGCAGAGTCACAAGTAAAGAGCAGGATGATAGCTAAGGGTGGGGGGAGAGAAGGGGGAAGAGGGATTGAGTAGAAAGGAAAAAGGACTTGTGGACATGGACAACAGTGTGGTGATTGCTAGTGGGAGGGGAGGCATAAGGGGACTAAATGGAAATGAAAAAAAATTCAGAGACAAGAATGGGAGGAAGAAAGAAAGAAAGAATTAAATAACAAGAAAAATACTCCAATAACTTGCATCATATTTGATTCCTATTTATCATATTATATAATTAAAATACCCTATCTTTAACAAAATAATAAAAAAATTCAAAAATATAAGATAACATTGCCCATTCAAAGGAACTAAATAAATTTGTAGAAATTATCACTGAGGAAGCCAAGGCATCATACTAATTAGGCAAAGATTTAAAATACTATCACAGGATGGAGAAGATGGCAGCAAGACAGGTGGAAGAGGAGTCCATTTCCCCCTGCACATGGGTGAAACATGTAGCAAAACTTCTGAGGAACAGAGAGAACAGCCAACAGTACCCCAGCATATATGAAGATTGGAGAACGGAAATTGTAGAGGACATTGAAAGATCAGATGAGTAGGTGAAAGTGGTGAACACAAGGATACCTGCTGGAACAGGAAACCCAACAACAAAGGAATCACCAACAGATAACAACAGAAGGAGGTAAAGGAGGGAGTGGAAGCCATACTAACCTCAATCCAGGACCTATCTGGAAATACAACTAAATAGTGGAGAAATTACCCAGAACAAACAACTGAAAAAGCAACAGAGAATCCTCAAAACTTTGTACACATGGAAGAACCAGATTCAACACAACCTGCCCACACCTGCAAAACAGAATACAAGAGGTGGTAGGCATAGTGACCCACAGTTAACCAGCTGGCAGTAAGGACCCACCAAAGAAAGACCCAACAACAATCAAAACTCAAAGACATACACAGAGCCAACATAAATGACAGCCCAAGATCAGCAAGCTTGGGAGATCATGGAGACTGCACAGGTATTCTCATAGGTATTCTACCATAAAAGTCCACACCATAAACCCAGGGAGTCAGAACAGATCAATTTAAGAAGCAGAGGCTAGCACGAAGAGTCTCACAAATAATGGGAAGACAAATAAACAATCACCAGATGAAATAAAAGGAGGAAGCCTCAGAAAGAATGCTAAATGAAATAGAGGCAACTACCAGATATTGAGGTCAAAGCAATGGTTATAAGGAAACTCAATGACCTCACAGAAAATTAGCAAAAACTACAGGGAAACTACAATGAACTCATTGCAAACTATATCAACATGAAAAAGGAAATAGAAGCTATCAAAAAAGGCCAAGAGGAAATGAAGAATACAGTCTCTGAACTGGAGAACACAGTAGAAGGAATCAAAAGCAGGCTAGATGAAACAGAGAATTGGATCAGTGAGCTGGAGGATGAGGTAGAAAAAAAAACACCCAGAAAGAGTAAGAAAAGGAAAAGAGGCTCAGAAAGAATGAAGAGGGGTTAAGGGAAATGCAGGACAACATGAAACATAATAATATGTCTATAATAGGAATACCAGAAGGAGAAGAAGAAGATCAAGGAATAGAAAACTTGTGTGAAAAAGTAGTAATTGAAAACTTCCCTAATTTGATGAGAGAAAAAGTCACACAAATCCAGGAAACACAGAGAATCTCAATCAAGAGGAATCCAAGGAGGCACACTTCAAGACACATTATAATTAAAATGGCAAAATTCCAAGACAAAAAGAATCTTAAAGGCAGCTAGGGATAAACAGCAAGTAACATACAAGGAAGTCCTCCTGATAGGACTAGTATCTGACTTCTCAATGGAAATGCTCCAAGCCAGAAGGAAATGGCAAGAAATATTCCAAGTAATGAAACCTAGAGGCCTGCAACTAAGACTACTTTTTCCAGCAAAGCTCTCAATTAAAATGGAAAGCCAAGTAAGGAGCTTCCCAGACAACAGAAGCCTCAAAGAATATGCCTTCTCCAAACCAGCTCTGCAGGAGATAATAAAGGGTTTGCTTTAAGAAAAGGAAGAAAAACAGTGAAAGAGAGAGGAACACAGGTATAAGAACATGGCAGTGAATAAGTACCTATCAATAATAACCTTAAATGTAAATGGATTAAATACTCCAATCAAAAGACACAAAATAGCAGAATGGATAAAGAAAAAATGACCCACACATATGCTGGCTACAGGAGACCCACCTCAGAACAAAAGACCTACACAGACTGAAACTGAAGGGCTGGAAACAAATATTCCAAGCAAATGGACAGGGGAAAAAAACAAAAAACAGGGTAGCAATACTCATATAAGACAAAATAGACTTCAAAAAATGGGCCATAAAAAGAGACCCAGAAGTTCACTTCATAATACTCAAGGGAAGAATCCATCAAGAAGACATAAACATAAATATATATGCACCCAACATAGGAGCACCCAAATACATAGGGAAAATCTTGGATGACTTCAAGAAAGATATTGACAGCAATACAATTATAGTAGGGGATTTTAACACCCCACTGTCAAAAATACACAGATCTTCCAAAAAAAAAATCAACAAATATATTGTGGCATTGAAAAAACTGACCTAGATCAAATGGACTTAACTGATATGTATAGAACCTTTCATCTCAAAGAGGCAAAATATACATTCTTTTCAAATGCATATGGAGCATCTTCAAGTACAGAGCACATGATAGGATACAAACAAGTCTCAACAATTTCAAGAAAATTGAAATCATATCAAGGATTTTCTCTGAACACAAGGGCCTAAAACCAGAAACCAAACTCAAGGAAAAACCCCAAGACACTCAAAATTGTGGAGATGGAATAGCATTGTATCAAACAATGAATGAGTCAAAAATAAAATCAAGGAAGCAATAAAAAAAGTTTCTGGAAACAAATGAAAATGAACTCACAACAATCCAAAACTTATGGGACACAGTGAAGGCAGTCCTAAGAGGAAAGTTCTTAGCAATACAGGCCTACTTTAAAAAGACAGAAACATTTCAAATAAACAACCTAACCCTATGCCTCCAGGAAATTGAGGAAAAACAACAAATAAAACCCAGAGATAGTAGAAGGAAGGAAATAACCTAGATCAGAACAGAATTAAATGACATAGAGACTAAAAGAACAATTCTAAGGATTGATGAATCCAGGAGCTGGGTCTTCAAAAAGGTAAACAAAAATCCACAAGCCTTTAAGCAGGCTCATCAAGAAAGAGAGAGAGAGGACCCAAATAAACATAAACAGAAATGAAAGAGGAGAGATGACAACTAATACCACAGAAATACAAAAGATTATAAGAAATTACTATGAAGAACTATATGCCAAGAAATTTGAAAACCTAGGTGAAATGGATAAATTTCTAGTAAAATATAATCTTCCTAAACTGAATGAAGAAGCAGAAAGCCTGAAGAGACCAATAACAGTAGATGAAATTGAAACAGTAATCAAAAAATTCCCGACACACAAAAGCACTGGACCAGATGGTTTCACAGGAGAATTTTACAAAACATTTAATGAAGAGCTAACTCCTACTCTCCACAGATTATTCCAAAAACTCCAAGAAGATGAAAGTCTCCCAAACTCTTTTTATGAAGCCAGCATCATCCTAATCCCCAAACCAGATAAAGGCACAACAAAGAAAGAAAACTTCAGGCCAATATCACTGATGAACATAGATAGTAAAATCCTCAACAAAATATTGGCAAACCACATCCAGCAATAGGTTAAAAAGATCACACACAATGATCAAATGGGATTCATCCCTGGGATGTAAGGATGGTACAATATTCACAAATCAATAAACATAATACACCACATATACAAAATAAAAGACAAAATCACATGATCATATCAATAGATGCAGAAAAAGCATTTGATAAGGTACAGAACCCATTTATGATAAAAATAATCAGCAAAGTGGGAATAGAGGGAGCATTCTTCAACATAATAAAGGCCATATATGAGAGACCTACAGCCAACATCATATTCAGTGGACAAAAACTTAAGAGCTTTCCCACTAAGATCAGGAACAAGACAAGGATGCCTGCTTTCACCACTACTACTCAACATACTATTGGAAGTCCAAGCCACAGCAATCAGATAAGAAAAAGAAATAAAAGGCATCTAAATTGGAATGGAGGAAGTAAAACTATTATTGTTTCCAGATGGCATGAAAGTATATATGGAAAACCCTATAGATTCCACCAGAAAACTACTCTACCTAATAAATGAATTTGGCAAAACAGCCAGATACAAAGTCAATACTCAGAAATCAAAGGCATTTTTGTACACCAAAACATCAGAAACAGAAATCAGGAAAAAAAATCCCATTTGATATAGCAAGAAGAAAAATAAAGTACCTAAGAATAAACCTAACCAAGGAGGTAAAATACCTGCACTCAGAAAACTATACAATGCTGAAGAAAGAAATTAAGGAAAATACAATCAAATGGAAGCATGTACCATGCTCATGGATTGGAAGAATTAACATCATCAAAATGTTCATACTACCCAAAATGATTTATAGATTCAATGCAATCCCTATTAAAGTACCAATGACATATTTCACAGCTATAGAACAAACATTTCGGAAATTTATATGGAACCATAAATGACCCCAAATAGCTGCAGCAATTTTGAGAAAGAAGAACAAAGCAGGAGGGATCACATTACATGATATCAAACTGTATTACAAGGCCACTGTAATAAAAATTGTCTGGTACTGGCATAAAAACAGGCACATAGACCAATGGAACAGAACAGAAAGCCCATATATAAAACCCAAGTCTCTGTGGTCAATTAATATTTGATAAAGATGAAGGAAGCATAACATGAACCAAAAATAGACTCTTCAACAAATGGTGTTGGGAGATCTTGAGAGCTACATGTAAAAAAAATGAAAATTGATCTCCATCTTACACCATACAAAAAATAAATTCAAGGTGGATAAAATACTTAAATGTAAGTCATGACACCATAAAAGTTCTAGAGGAAAACATTGGCAGGAAAATCTCAGGCATTCCATACAGCAACATCTTCACTGATATGTCCCCTAAGCAAGGGACATACAAGAAAGAATAAACAAATGGGACCTCATCAAATTAAAAAGTTTCTGCATGACTAAAAAAAAAAAGCATTAAAATGAAAAGAGAGCCATCTATATGGGAAAACATAATTGCACATTATTTCTTGAACAAGGGTTTGATCTCCAAGATATATACAGAACTCACACAACTTCACTCCAGGAAGACAAAAAAAATCAATTATAAATGGGCAAAAGACTTGAATAGGCACTTCTCCAAGGAGGACATACAGAGGGCCCAGAGACATATGAAAAAAATGCTCAGCATCACCAGCCATCAGAGAGATGCAAATTAAAACTACAATGAGATAACCACTTCACATGGTGAGAATGGCCATCAGAAAAAAATCCACAAACAACAAGTGTTGGAGAGGATGTGGGGAAAAGGGAATCCTAGTGCACTGTTGGTTGGAATGCAGATTGGTGCAGCCACTATGGAAAACAGTATGGAATTTCCTCAGAAAACTGAAAATGGAACTGCCTATTGACCCAGCAGTTCCACTGCTGGGATTATACCCTAAGAACCCTGAAACACCAATGCAAAAGAACCTATGTACCCCAATGTTCATAGCAGCACAATTTATAATAACCAAGTATGGAAGCAACCTAAATGCCCATCAGTAAATGAGTGGATCAAAACACTATGCTACATTTACACAATGGAATTCTATGCAGCAGTAATAAAGAAAGAAGGAGCTCCTACCCTTTGCAATAGCATGGATGGAAGTGGATAGCATTACGCTAAGTAAAATAAGCAAAGTGGTAAGGGACAAATACCATATGATCTCAACTTTAACTGGAACATAATCAACAAAAGAAAAAAGCAAACAAAATATAACCAGAGACATTGAAATTAAGAACAATCTAACAATAGCCAGAGGGGAGTGGGGAGGGAACAGTGGGGCGAAGGGTTTTCAGGAACTACTATAAAGGCACATGGACAAAACCAAGGGGTGGGTGGAAGCAAGAGGGAGGTGGGTTTGGCTGGGGTTGAGGGCAGGGGTGGGGAGAAAATGCAGACAACTGTAATTGAACATCAACAAAGTAATTAAAAAAAGAAGCTGATGAATGCTAAAGTCAACAAATCTCTAATCACTGGATAGAATTTTGATTTGAAATATTAAAAAATTACATTAAAATTTAATAAATACATTATTAACATAAAAAATTAAATGCCATCATAAATTAGCTCACAGGAAAGGGAAAATAAAAACACACCAACATTAGAAATTGGGAAAAAGATATAAGTATAAAATAATAATACTAAGAAAGAGGCATAAACCGTTAAAAAATAAACAAATTCTGGAGCTAAAATGTCCAATAATTAAATTGAAAATATTATTAGAGTAGTTTAGTATCAGATTTGAACAGTAACCCCCCAAAAAAAAAATAAAAGCCAGAAGATTAAGAATAGGAAAATTGACATTATAGAATATCAGGAGAAGAAACAACACAGAATAAAGAAAAAATGATCATCATCTAAGGTACCTGTGGGACAACCTTAAGCAGACCAACATACACATAGTTGAAAGCTTAAAAGAATACAAGTCAGAGTAACAGGAATATTATTTGACTAAGTAACAGCCTCAGGCTGGCTGGCATGGCTAAGTTGGTTTGGCATCATCCAGTAAAGCAGAAAGTCACCAGTACCATTCTTGGTCAGGCATATGCTTGTGTTGTAGATTCAGTTCCCTGTCAGGGCATGTGCAAGAGGCAGCCAAGAGATGTTTCTCTCTCACATCAATGTTTCTTTCTCTTTCTCTCTCTTTCTCCCTTCCTTCCCCTCTCTCTAAAATAAATAAATAAATAAATAAATAAATAAATAAATAAATAAATAAACAAACAAATAAATAAATAAATAAATATTTTGTAAACAAAACAGCCCCAAATGTGTAATATTGGATGAAATACGTTAATCTACAAATCCAAGACCCTCAATGACTCCAATTGCAATAAATTAAAGAGACCCACACAAAGACATGTTATAATCAAACTGTTGAAAGATGAAGACAATGAAGGGATCTTAAAATCAGCAAGAGAGGAGACTTGCCACAGAAAAGTAGTCCTCAATAAGACTATTTTTCATCAGAAAACTTGGATGTCATTAGGCAGTAAAAGATACATCTACAGTGCTTAAAGAAAATAAAAAAAGTCTAATAAGAATGCAATATCAGAAAAATTGTTATTATAAGTGAGGGAGAAATTAAGATTTGTCACAGAAAGCAAAATCTAAGGGGGGTTCATTTCTCCTGGACCTGCCCTGCAAGAAATGGTAAAGTGAGTATCTTTTGTTACAAAAGAAGGGCATTAGAAAATAATTTGAAGCCATATGAACATAAAAAGATTTCTGGTAAAGATAAATATAAAATAGATGTTTAATAGCTGTTATTAAAATACTGGTTTGTGGAGAGATCCAAGATGATGGAGGAATGAGTGAAAGTTATACTAACATCCTCCTGGGATCAATTTAGAATTAAAACTAAATTGTGGAGAAATCATTCAGAATAAACAACTGAACAATAGTGAGAGAGAAGCCTTAAAACCATGGACAGACAGAAGAAACAGCTTCAACACAATGTGATTGGTAGGGAGTGCAGTGGAGACATGAGAGTGCTGGCTGGGTGACCACAGGTAGCAGCTGAAGTGCCAAAGAGATATCTAAGCAGCCAGGGGGATCCCCCTGAGAAGTGTGAGGTCCAAACCCCAAGTTGAGCTCCCCAGACTACAGCACCAGAGCCTGAAAAAGTACACAGATAGCACCCAGCTGTGAAAAATAGTATTTCTCTCTGTGAGAGATGGATGGTTGGAGACACAAAGAGCCATTTAAAGGTCAAACAAATACATTTTCATATGCAGCCACTTACCCCGGGCTTCAGCAAAGGGGGAGGCAGAGTGGGCTAGAGACAATTGGAGTGAGAACTGAGAGAGTAGCCACTTGGATCCCAGTGCTGAGTCATCCCTCATACTGCAGCAGCCATCTTGCTCAGGCAGACCACTCTCCTCCAAGTGGCATCAGCTTGAGGGGAAGCAATATCCCTTCCCCAAGGAGGGACTCTGCCCCACTCTGTGATGCTTAAATCAGATTGCTGTGTTCAGGGTGACTAGATTAACAACTGAAGGAGAAAGCCACAGATGGCAGATCCCTGTAATATTGAACAGGCTGCCTAAGGGCAGATGGTATCACCACCTGAAATCACAAGAGGCAAATTCAAAAAGAAAAAAAAAAGTAAATACTAGGTGCAACTGAGATGAAACCCACCATGGTTTTCTCCATGATTTGAGATTTTTTTCCTGCATAGCTTTTTAATATTCATATTTGTCCTGCAAGTTTGTGCATATTAAGTCACTAGATTTTATTATAGTCTATTTCAATTCTCATATTTTGCTTCTCTCTTCTCTTACCCCATTTTATCTTCTTTCCTCATTATTTTCATTTTAAATTTTGCTTTCTCTCTTGCTACAACTTGTCTCCATTCTGCATTCTTACTATTCTCTCCCATCTAGCCTCACAAAACCAATGATCTTGCCAATGGTCATCTCATATTCTTTTTCCCTCTCTTAAAATACCTGCATTCTCTCTCCACCTTTAGCAATCTTTGCTCATTGGTTGTGGATAGAGTAGCTATTGTCACATTTTTTTTCAATTTTATTTCTAGATCTTCACTATTTTTGTATTTTAAATCTCAAATTATACAATTCCCCTCTTTTACCCCATTCTGTCTTCATCCAGCCAATTATTTTTTCCAACTCAAAGTTCAATTTTCCCTGTCTTAGTCTGGTTTTCATTCCTTCCTCTGAGTAGTCCCTCTATCGCTATCATCTCAAAAATACTTCCCTTTCCTCTAGACATCTCTTAAGTTCTTCTTTCTTTCTTTTTCCCCTCTTATTCCCATCCCAGCTATATTAATTTTAGCTCATTTGTTGTTGATGGTGCTGTGGCAGATCTTTTTTCCCCAATCTGGTTCCTATGTTTTTTACTACTTATTTACTTTTTTCCATTTTCTTTCTCTCTCACTTTATTTTATTTTTTAAGCTTCTGATTAAACCTAATACTATAAGCTTCTCTTCTCTTACTCCATCTGCTTTCTTCATTCCTTTTTTAAAAATTTATGATGTAAATTTTACTTTCTCTCTTCCATTTCTCTCTTTCTGAGCCATTGTGCTGAGTCCCTACTCTTATTAGTGCTCCTCCCTCTACTCTCTCAAAATAATTTTTCTTTCAGAAAGTCATCTCATATTCATTTTCCTTTCTTATAATAGTCTTAATCTCTTTACACCCTTATTAATATTGGTTCATTTGCTGTTGATAGTGGGATTGCAGGTGGTAGATATTTTTTCAGGTGTGGGTTCATCTCCTGGGCTTTGTGGTTTTATTCTGGCAGCACTTGCCAAACAGCATACAAGATGTGGTGGGTAGAGTGACCCTCAGTCAGCCAGCTGGAAGTAAGGAACCACCAAAAAAGAAATCAACAACAATCAAAACACAATTACATCCATAGAGCCAACACAAATGGCATAAAGGGCATCAGAGGAGCATTAAGTTCAGGAGATAAAGGAGACTGCACCACTGAATCACACAGATCTCCTAGCATAGAAGTTCAGATCACAAAGACAGGGAGTCAAAGCAGATGAATTCAAGAAGCAGAAGAAAACCAGAAGAGTCTCCCCTAAAATAGTGAGACAAAGAACCCCCAACTGAAAAAAAGGAGGAATCCCCACAAAGAATGCTAAATGAAATGAAGGCAAGTAAGCTATCAGAAAATGAGTTCAAAACAATGGTTATAAAGAAGCTCAATGAGCTCAGTAAGAATTACAAAGAGCTACAAGGAAGCTACAAGGAACTTACTGTGAACTACATCATGATGAAAAAAGACATAGAAACTATCAATAAGAGCCAGGAAAAACTGAAGAACACAATTTCTGAATTGAAGAACACAGTAAAAGGAATTAAGAGCAGGCTAGAAGAAGCAGAGGACAAAATCAGCGAGCTGAAGGAAGGTAGAAAAAAATTCCCAGAAAGAGCAAGTAAAGGAAAAAAGAACTGAAAAGAATAAAGAGGACCTGAAGAAGCTGCAGGACAACTGAAATGTAATAATATCCATACAATAGGGATACCAGAAGGAGAGGAAGATCAAGGGATAGAAAACTTGTTTGAAAAGGTAATAATGGAAAACTTCCCTAATTTGATGAGAGAAAAAGTCACACAAGTCCAGGAAGCACAGAGTCCCAACCAAGATGAACCTAAAGAGGCCAATACACCTTTAAGGTGCATCATAATTAAAATGGCAAAATTCAAAGATGAAGAGAGAATCTTAAAGGCAGTGAGGGAGAAAACAGAAGTAACATACAAGGGAGCTCTGATAAGGCTAGCAGCTGACTTCTCAACAGCAACACTATAAGTCAGAAGGGAATGGCAAGAAACATTCCAAGTAATGAAGAGCATGGCCTGCAACCAAGACTACTCTACCCAGCAAGGATATCATTTTAAAAGGAAGGCAAACTAAGAAGTATCCCAGGCAAAGAAGGGTACACCTCCAACAAAGCAGCACTGCAAAGCATGCTAAAGGGAGTGCTTTAAGAAGATGAAGAAAAAGAGTGGGAGAGAGAGAGGAACAAAGGTACAAAGGGGAATATAGCAATGAATAAGTACCTATCAATAATAACCTTAATAGCAATTGGATTAAATGATCCAATCAAAAGACAGAGTAGCTGAATAGATAATAAAACATGATATGTGCATATGCTGCCTACAAGATACCCACCTCAGAAGAAAAGACCTACACAGACTGAAAGTAAAGGGTTGGAAAAAATATTCTAAGGAAATGGACTGGCAAAAAAGTGAGGGTAGCAATGCGCATATCAGACAAAATACACTTCAAAACAAAGGCCATAAAAGGAGACACAGAAGGACACTTCATAATACTCAAGGGAAAAATCTATCAAGAAGACAAACATTGTAAATATATATGCACCCAACATAGGAGCACCCAGATACATAACGAAAGTCCTGTAGGGCTTCATGAAAAATATACACAGCAATGTACTTATAGTAGGGGATTTTACACTCCACTGTCAACAATGAATAACTCTTCCAAAGAATCAACATGGATATTGTAGCTGAACAGCACAGTATATCTAATGGACTTAACTGATATATACAAAATATTTCATCCTAAAGAAGCAAAATATACATCATTTTCAAATGCACATGGAACATTTTCAAAGATAGACCACATCATAGGACACAAAACAAGCCACAACAAATTTAAGAAAATTGGAATCATATCAAACATTTTGTTGCACTACAAGGGCTTGAAACTAGTACACAACCTCAAGGAAAAAACTCAAACACAGTTAAATTCTCAGAGACCAAATAACATAACATTAAAAATAAAAGGGTGAACAATCATATCAAGGAAGAAATAAAAAAGTTTCTGTGAAAAAATGAAAATGAACCCACAACAGCCCAAAACTTATGGAATACAGAAAAGGCAGTCCTGAAAGGAAAGTTCATAGCAATGCAGGCCTACCTAGAAAAGACAGAAACATTTCAAATAAACAACCTAATCCTACATCTGCAAACACTGGAGTGACCACAACAAACAAAGCCCAAATAAGCAGAGCAGGTAGAAAGAAGGAAATAATCAAGATCAAAACAAATTAAATGACATAGAGACTAAAATAACAATCAAAGGATCAATAAATCCAGGAACTGTTTCTTTGAAAAGATAAACAAAATCGATGAGCCTTTAACCAGACTCATCAAGAAGAAATTAAAGAAAACCAAATAAATAAAATCAGAAATGAAAGAGGAGAAATTACAACTGATTCCACAGAAGTACAAAGGATTGTAAGAAATTACTATGTACAACTACATGAAAAGAAATTTGAAAACCTGGGTGAAATGGATACATTTCTAGAAACCTATAATCTTCCAAAACTGAAGGAAGAAGAAGCAGAATGCCTGAACAGATCAATACCAGCTAGAGAAATTGAAGCAGTAATCAAAAAACCCCCAGCACACAAAAGCCCTGGACCAGGTGTTTTCACAGGAGAATTTTATGAAACATTTAAGGAAGAGCTAACTTGAATTACTCTCAAACTATTCCAAAAAAATCCAAGAATAGGGAAGACTCCCAGACTTTTTTTATGGGTACAGCATTATCCCAATCCCAAAACCAGATAAAAACACAACAAAGAAAGAAAACTTCAAGCCAATATCACTGATGAACATAGACGCTAAAATCCTGAACAAAATATTGGCAAATTTCATCCAGCAACACATTAAAAAGATCATACACCATGATCAAGTGGGATTAATCCCAGGGATGCAAAGATGGTACTATATCCACAAATCAATAAATGTAATACAACACATAAGCAAAAGTAAAGACAAAAATCACATAATCATATCAATAGATGCAGAAAAAGAATTTGATAAGGTACAACACCCATTTATAATAAAAACACTCAGCAAAGTGGGAGTAGAGGGAGCATACCTCAATATAATAAAGGCCATATACAAGAAACCTATGGCCAACATCATACTCAACAAGCGAAACCTAAAAGTTTTCCCCCTAAGATCAGGAAAACTAGGAAAAATATCCCATTTGCTATAGCCACAAGAAAAATAAAGTACCTAGAAATAACCAAACCAAGGAGGTAAAAGACCTGTATTCAGAAAACTACACAACACTGAAGAAAGAAATTGAGGAAACACAAACAAATGGAACATATATCATGTTCATGAATTGGAAGAACTAACATCATTAAAATATCCATACTACCTATATCAGTTTATAGCTTCAACACATTCCCTACTAAAATACCACTGACATATTTTACAGATATTGAATAAATGTTTCAAAAATTTATATGGAATCATAAATGACCCCAAATAAGCTCAGCAATTTTGAGAAAGAAGAATAAAATAGAAGGGATCACAATACCTGATATCAAACTATATTACAAGCCCACTGTAATCAAAACAGTATGATATTCCCATAAGAATAGACACATAGATCAATGGAACAGAATACAGAGCCCAGAAATAAACCCAAGTCTCTACGGTCAATAAATGTTTGACAAAGGAGGAAAAGGCATAAATTGGAGTAAAAATAGCCTTTTCAACAAATGGTGTTGGGAGATCTGGAGTAGGCAGAAAAGTGAAACTTGATCACCAACTTACACGATATGCAGAAATAAACTCAAGATGAAAAAAGACTTAAATAAGTCATGATACCATAAAAATCCCAGAGGAGAACATAGACAGAAAAATCTCAGATATTCCATACAGCAATGTTTTCACTGATATGTCTCCTAGACCAAGGGACATAAAGGAAAGAATAAACAAATGGGACTTCATCAAAAATAAAAAGCTTCTTCACAGCTAAAGAAAACACCAGCAAAATGAAAAGGGAACCAATTGTATGGGAAAATACATTTGCCAATGATATTTCAGACAAGGGTTTGATCTGCAAAATATATGAAGAACTCACACAACTCCACTCCAGGAAGACAAACAATCCAGTTAAAAAATGGACAAAAGATCTGAATAGACACTTCTCCAATGAGGGCATACAAAGGACCCAGAGACATATGAAAGGATGTTCAGTATCACTGGCCATCAGAGATGCAAATAAAAAACACAATGAGATGCTACTTCACACCAGTTAGAATGGCCATTATAAACAAACTGACAAACAATATGTGCTGGCAAAGTAATGGAGAAAAGGTAACCCTAATGCACTGTTGGTGGGAATGCAGACAGGTGAAGCCTCTGTGGAAAACAATATGGAATTTCCTCAGAAAACTAAAAATGGAACTGCCTTTTGACCCAGTAGTTCCACTGCTGAGATTATACCCTAAGAACCCTGAAATGCCAACACATAAGAAACTATGCACCCCAATGTTCATAGCAGCACAGTTACAATAGCCAAGTGCTGCAACAGCCTACGTTCTGATCAGTAAATGAGTGGATCAACAAACTGTGGTACATTTACACAGTGGAACACTAAGCAACAGAAACAAAATGAAAGAACCCCTACCCTTTGTGACAGCATGGATGGGACTGGAGTGTATTACGCTAAGTGAAATAAGCCAGGCAGTGAAAGATGAATACCATATGATTTCACCTATAAGAGGAACCTAATCAACAAAACAAGGGAGCAAAATATAACCACGGACATGGAAATAAAGAACAAAATGACAGTAACCAGTAGTGTAGGGGTGGAGATAAAAAGGGGAAGGGTCAAGTCAATGAACATGTATAAATGAATCATGGACAAGGATAATGGGTGGGGGTTGCTTGAATGTGGTAGAGAGGGTGTGGACAGGGCAGGTGAGAATAATGAGTTAAAAATGGGAACAACTGTAATGAACAACAATAAAAATTAAAAAAATAAAATACTGGTTTGTAACTTAACTTTATTTTCCATAGAATTTTGAAGGATGCATTATAGTAGTAGAAATCTATATTAGTGGGCACTTATTTGTAAAGATGTCATTTATGACAGTGATAACACAAGGTGGGGTTGAAACAACTGAAAAGGAGAGTTCATGTATGAGATTGAAGTTAGAGTTCTATAACTTTGGAATTTTATAGGTAATGCCTAGTAATCATTAAAATGTATCTATAATAGAATAAACATAAATACAAAAAGAGAATGAGAACTTTTCATTAAAAAAATTAAGCAAACACCTGAGTAGGCAGAAATGGAGAAAGTAAGGGAAAAAGGCTAGAAGGCATACAAAAAAATAACAAAATTGTAGAAGTCCTTCCAAATAGTAAGTAAGATTAGTAATAATAGTAGTAATAGTAAGATTAAGCTATCCAGACAAAAGGGATAGTTCAACAGAATCAATTTTTTAAAAGATTTTATTTATTCATTTTTAGAGAGAGGGGAAGAGAAAGAGAGGGAGAGAAACATCAATGTGTGGTTGCCTCTAGACAAGCACCCTGTACTGGGGACCTGGCCCATAACCCAGGCATGTGCCCTGACTGGGAATCAAACTGGTGACACTTTGGTTCACAGCCTGTGCTCAATCTGCTGAGCTATACCAGGCAGAGCTGAATAGAATCAATTTTTAAAAAAGATTTAAGTGTATGCAGTCTACAAGGAGACTCATTTTTGATGTAATGATACATACTTTCAAAGTGAAAGCATGGAAAGATATTCCAGGCAAATAAAATATCAAAGAGAGCTGGGGTGGCTATATTAGACAAATCTACTATAAGTAAAAACTATTATAAAAGATGAAAAAGGACATTATATATTCATAAAAGGGTCAGTAAATGGACATGCACCAAACATTAGATCTCCAAAACATGTGAGGCAATAATGAACATAATTTAAGAGAAAAATAGACAGCTGCACAATAAAGGTTAGAGATACCGATACCCCACTTTCAATACTGAACAGAACAACAAAAAATATATATAAGGTAATACAGAAATAGGAATTGAGGTTGTGAACTACAATATCAATCAATTTAATCTAACAGTTAAATTATTGGCTTTTTTGAAGATTTTATTTATTTTATCTTTAGAGGGGAAGGGAAGGAGAGAGGGAAAGAAACATCAATGTGTGGTTGCCTCTCGTGCGTCCCCTGCTGGGAAGTGGCCTGCAACCCAGGCATGTGCCCTGACTGTGAATTGAACTGTGATCTTTTGGTTCACAGGCCCATGCTCAATCCATTAATCTAACAGTTAAATGCAGAACAACCCACCTGACAAAAACAGAGTGAACATTTTTCTCAAATGCACATGGAATATCCTCCAGGATATATCATGTTAGGCCTCAAAAGCCTCAACTGATTTTAAAAGGTAGAAATCATCTAAGTTAATTTTACAATCACAAAAGTATGAAATTAGAAATCTATAGTGGGAGGAAATTGAAAAATTCAAAATTAAATAATACAATTTTAAACAACATATATAAAGGACACATGGATAAGACCAATGGGTGGTAGGATCAAGGGTGGGAGGTGGGGATGGCTGGAGTGTTGGGGAGTGATGGGGGGAGAATGGACACAAGTGTACTTGAACAATAAAAAATTAATAAAATAAATAAATAAATAAAAATTAAATAAGAAATATTAAAAAAAAACAACCAATGGGTCAAGAATAAAATCACAAGAGAAATTAGAAAATATAATGAGACAAATGATCATGAAAATTCAAAGTAACAAAACATATGTAATGCAGTAAAAGTAGTACCAAGAGGAAAATGTATAGCTATAAACAATACATTAAAAAAGAATCTCAAGTGAGTAACATAACTTTACATTTTATAAAAGTAGAAAAAGAAAATAAAATGAAGCATAATATAGAAGAAGGAATAATGATCATAGCAGAGCTAAATAATATATGAAACAGGAAAGTAAAGGAGTATTAATGAAGTAAAAAATTGGTTCTTTGAAAAGATCAAAATTGACAAATTATGTGACTGACTTACAAGAAATGAAAGACTCAAATTACTGAAATCAAAAATTAAAGTGGGACACTATTTCTTATTTTACATAAATAAAAATGATTATAAAAGAATACTATGGCCCTGGCTGGTGTGACTCAGTGGATTGAGTGCTGGCCTAAGAATCAAAAAATCTCTGGTTCATTTCCCAGTCAGGGCAAATGCCTGAGTTGTGATCCAGGCTTCCAGTAGGGGGCGGGAGAGAAGCAACCACACATTGATGTTTGTCTCCTCCTCTTTTTCCCTCCCTTCCCCTCTGTCTAAAAATAAAATAAATAAATAAAATCTTTTAAAAAAAGAATACTATGATATGGGAGGGAGGTGGGGAGGGTTGGGGCGGTGGGCTGGGATGGGAGTAAAAGACAGAAAACTGTACAAGAACAATTAAAATAAAAAATAAATAAAAAAGAATACTATGAACAGTTTGCATGCCAACAAATTAGATCAATTAGATGAAATGGGTCAATGATTAGAACACACAGCCAAATAAATTAAATCATGATGAAATAACTGAAATATAAATGGGCCTATAAATAGTAAAGAGATAGAATCAATAACAAAAAATAATTCAGCAATTAAAGCTACAGTAGTGTTTTTTTCTACCAAACTTTAAAAAAGCAGTAACAATAATACTTCTCAAATATTAAAAAAATCAGAGATGAGGGAACTTCCAGAAAAGGGTGGGGAGAGGGATAATCGGGGAAGGACCATCAAGGAACATAAGTAAAGGACAGATGGATAAAGCCAAAGGGGGTAGGTTCGAGGGTGGGAGGCGGGGATGGGTGGGGTGAAAATGGAGACAACTGTACTTGAACAACAATTAAAAAAAGATGAGAGAACTTCCAAATTTATTCCACGAGGCCTGTATTACCTCGATATCAAAGCCAAGCAACACCAGAAAAGTACTTACAACACTCCTTCAGAATATTGAAGCAAAAATCCTCAACAAAATACTTGCAGACTGAATTTAGCAGAATATTAAAATATTCATACACTATGAACAAGTAGAATTTATTTCCACAATTCAAAGAAACATTCAAATACAAAAGTCACATGATGTAATATCTCGCATTAATAGAATAAAAAAGTCAAACTACTAGATCACGTCAACTGATGTAGAAAAAGCATTTGATAAAATCCAGCACCCTTGCTTGATAAAAATACTCAAATTATAAATAGAGAAAATTTTCTTAATATGATGAAGGCTATGTATGAAAAATGCACTACTGTCCTGGGTTGGTGTGGCTCAGTGGATTCAGCACTGGCCTGCAATGCAAGGGGTTGCTGGTTCAATTCCCAGTCAGGGCACATGCCTGGGTTGTGGGTCAGGTCCCCAGTGGGGGCCATGTGAGAGGCAACCATACATTGATGTTTCTCTTCCTCTCTCCCTCCCTTCCCCCTCAAAAAAAAAAAAATCTTTAAAAAGGAAAAATATACTAACATATTGATGGTAAAAGACTAAAATCTGTCCCTTTTAGATTAAGGGAAATATAAGAATACTACTTATGTTCATTTTATTCAACATGGTATTGGAAGCCCTGGCCAGAACAATTAGGCAAGAAAAAGAAAATATATCCGAATTGAAAAGGAAGGAGACTTGACTTTGGGTGGTGAACACACAATACAAAATATAGATGATATATTACAAAAGTGTACACCTGAAACCTATGTAATTCTATTAGCCAATGACACTCAAATAAATTTAATTTAAAAAAAGAAAAAGGAAGAATTGAGATTCTCTTGTTAGATGATCTCATCTTACATTTAAAGCCCTCTAAAGATTCACCACCCCTGAAAAATTGGAGTTAATAAATATTATCAGGAAATTTTCAGAATACAAAATCAACATGTAAAAATAAGTTGCATTTCTATATACAATGAACATCCCCCCCCAAATTAAAACAATTCCATTTGTGACAGTATCAAATAGAACAGAATACTTATGAGTAAATTTAACCAAGAAGGAAAAATACTTGTATACTGAAAACTACAATACATTGTTAAAAAAAATTAAAGGCATATGTCATTGGAGAATCATCACATATTCAAGGACTGTAAGATAATATTGGTAAGCTTCCCAAGTCTATTTAAAGATTCAATACAATCTCTGCTGAAATCTCAATAACATTATTTTTGTTGAAATCAAACAATTCATTTTAAAATTCATATTGAATTCTCAATGTGCTTCAAAACACATTGGCTTGGTGCTGTCCAGTTCAAATCAATGTATGCTGAAATAAACTTTGAAAATTTTACTCTGCCTCAAAGAGTAAATTTTAAAAAAGAATTTTTAAAATTACATTTATTGGGGTGACATTTATGAATAAGATTATATAGGTTACAAGTATACAGTTCTATGATACATGTACTGGATATTGCATTTGCACCTACCATCCAACGTCAAACCTTCCATCACCATGTATTCACCCCCTTTGCTCTTTACTATCCTCTGCACCTGCTTCCATCTGGTAATCACCATATTCTTGTCTGTTGAAGAGTTTTGTTCATTTGTCTTGTTTGTTCATTTGTTGATTTCAGTTTTATATCCCACATATGAGTGAAATCATATGGTTCTTGACATTTCCTGTCTGATGTCTCGCTTAGCATGATATTCTCATGATCCATTCATGTTGTTGCAAATGGCAGTATTTCATTTTTGCTATGGCTGAGTAGTATTTCATTGTGCATGCAGTACATCTTCTTTATCCAATCATCTATCGAAGGACACTTTGGTTGTTTCCATGTCTTGTTAACTGTGAATAATGCTGCAATGAACACAGAGGTGTGTCTATACCTTGCAAAATAAATGTTTTCAATTTTTCAGGTAGATACCCAAAAGAAGGTTTGCTGGGACATATGTTAACTGTATTCTTAATTTTTTTTGAGGAGCTTCCATACTGTTTTCTATAGTCGATGCACCAATTTACATTGCCACCAATAGTGAATGAGAGTTCCTTTTTCTTCACAACATCTCCAACACTTGTTAGTACTTGTTGATAATAGCCATTCTAATATATATGATGTCCTATTCGCCAATAACTAATAGCTAATGAAGTTGAGCATAAATGGCCAAATATCTGTTGGCCATTTGTATGTCTTCTTGGGAGATATAGACACAGGTCTTCTGCCAGTTTTTTAAATTGGATTGTTTGTTTGCTTGGCGTTGAGTTGTATGAGTTTTTTATATATTTTGGATGTTAACCCCATGTCAGAGCTGTTGATTGTAAATATTGAATAGCTTCTGATTTTGTTAGCTGCCTTTTTGTTTTATTGGCAGTTTCTTCTGCTGTGTAGAAGCTTTTTAGTTTGATATAGTTCCGCCCATTTATTTATTTTTCTTTTCTGCCTTTGCCTTTAGGGGCAAATTCACAAAATCTTCTCTAAGACCAAAGTCTATAAACTTAGAACCTGTGTTTTCATCTATGTAATTTATTATTTCAGGTCTTATATTTAGGTCTTTGGTCCATTTTGAGTTAATTTTTGCATGTGAAGACAAACACTAATCTAATTTCTTTCTTTTGCATGTAGCTTTCTGATTTTCCAGCAACATTTACTGAAGAGGCTCTTTTCTTCATATATTTTTTTTGCTCCTTTGTCAAAAATTATTAGCCCATATATATGTGTTTATTTCTGGGCTCTCAGTTTTGCTCCATTCATTTGTGTGTCTGTTTTTCTGCTCATAACATGCTATTTTGATTATCATCCCTTTGTAGTATAATTTGAAGTCAGAGGATGTGATACCTCCAGTTTTGTTCTTTTTTCTCAGGATTGCTTTGGCTATTCAGGGTCTTTTGAGGTACCATACAGAACTGATGATTATTTTGCTGTATTTCTTTAAAAAATGTCATTGGGATTTTAAAAATTTTATTGTTTTTTCAAGTATGATTGTCTCCATTTCTCTGCTCCATTCTCCACTTCCCCCACCCCACCCATTCCCACCTCCCACCCTCAATCCTACCCCTCCTTTAGCTTTGTCCGTGTGTCCTTTATACATGTTCCTTGACACCCCTTCCCCTATTTTCCCCATTATCCTCCCCATCTGGGTACTTTCAGTCTGTTCTTTATTTCAATGTCTCTATTTATATTTTGCTTGCTTGTTTGTTTTGTTGATCAGGCAGAACCTGTCATTGAGATTTTGATGGGGATTTCATTAAATTTTTATATTGCTTTGGGTAATATGGACATTTTAATTATGTTGATTCTTCTAATCCATCAACATGGAATATCTTTCTATTTCATTGAGTCCTTTTTGATCTCTTTTAATAATGCTTTGTAATTTTCAGTATGTAGGCTCTTCACATTCTTTGTTAAGTTTATTTCTAGGTATTTTTTTTTTCTGTTGAAATTGCAAAAAGAATTGTCTTTCCCATTTCTTGTTCTGAAATTTCATTGTTAATATACAGGAATACAGTGGAATTTTGTACATTGGTTTTGTGTCCTGAAATTTTACTACATTTGTTTATTGTTTCTAATAGTTTTTGTGGAGTTTCTAGGATTTTCTACATAAAGAATCATGTCCTCTGCAGTGACAATTTTACTTCTTTATTCCAAATTTAGATGCCTTTTATTTCTTTCTCTTGCCTGATTCTCTGTCTAGAACTTCCAGAACTATGTTGAATAAGAGTGGTGAGAGTGGACATCCATGTCTTATTCCTGATTTTAGAAGAAAAGCTCTCAGTTTTTCACTATTGAATATGACATTGGCTGAGGGTTTCTCTCATATGGGCTTTATGTGAGGTACTTTCCTTATGTACCCATTTTACTGAGTGTTTTAATAATAAATAGACATTCTATTTCATCAAATGCTTTTTCTGTATCTATTGAAGTGATCATATGACTTTTATCCTTTATTTTGATGTCAGAGAGGAATCTGTAGAAACCTCCCAAGAGCAACAAGCAACTGTGCCTAGTTATCTTATATGCCCACTGCAGTCACTGCTTTCTTGTTGCACCTAAATGTTGCATTTTTGGATATCTGAGCCTTACATCTTTTGCAATATGAGCTCTCTGACTTTATTACCAAAAAATTCTTTTTTGGAAGTGAGTCCAGAGTGTATCTGGGTACGACTTAAATGTTATTAGTTCTGTGACTTATTTCAGCATGGGTTCAATGTCAAAACCAATTGAGTTATTTGATCCATCCATTTACTGATGGGCACCCAGGTTGCTTCCAGCACTTGGCTATTATAAATTGTGCTGGATCAAAAAACTATGGTACATTTACACAATGGAATTCTATGCAGCAGAAAGAAAGAAGGAGCTCCTACCCTTCGCAACAGCATGGATGGAACTGGAGAGCATTATGCTAAGCAAAATAAGCCAGGCGGTGAAAGACAAATACCATATGATCTCACCTTTAACAGGAACCTAATAAACAAAATAAACAAGCAAGCAAAATATAAACAAAGACACTGAAATAGAGAACAGTGACCAGAGAGGAGAGGGGAAGGAATTCCAGGGGAAAGGGGGGTTTGCAGGAACAAGTATAAAGGACACATGGACAAAAACAAGGGGGGGTGGAAATGGGAGGGAGGTGGGGAGGGCTGGGAGGTGGGCTGGGAGTGAAAGGCAGAAAACTTTACTTGAACAACAATTAAAATAAAAAATAAAATAAAAAATAAATCAATTGAGTTAAACCAGACTGGGTCCAAATTAACATAGATTGGGTCCAGTGTAAAGCCTCAGATAGATCAAATTTTGTTTTAAGACAGAAAAAAGGGGAAGAAATAGAAAACCCTAAAGCAAAAATGGGTTATTGCATCCAAATCATCTGTTATTCCTCCATTTGGAAAAATGACTGTATAAGTAAAAATTAAAAAAAAAAAACACTACTATTTTTGTGTTAACAAGTTGCTAAACCCTTTCAAAGCAATTTTGGGAATTGCAAAAGCAAATTGGGAAACTTTTAACCTAGATAATTTTACCCATTTATGAGGTGCACTAGAAAATAAAAGGGTTCAGGACTTTGCAAAACACAGTGAATTGCACTTTTGATTGGTATACAGAAGTTTCTAAGAGACTAAATAAAGAAAAGAATGGCCTGTTTTTCAAAGAGATGTCATCAATGGTGCCACAGTTATTCCTCACTTCAGTTTTCCCAAGAATACCAACTAGCACATATCAATAGAGATGGGAATGATGTTGAAACACACTGCTGTACTGAAGAGACCAAGAATGACCACATTAAAAGGATAAGAGTGAGGCACAGGTAGACACACTGTGCCTCCTTACACAACTAAAATTAAGGACAACAAAAATTTAGAATAAAAAACAACCAGAACTGACAGAAAATTGAACCGTATAGAAGTCTGACAACCATTCATCCAGAACAATAAGAGAGGCAGAGTTGGGGGCTGGCAGAGAGGGGTTGCAGCAGGAAAAAGTGGTGTCTGGCTGACCCGGGTGCACAGGTGGTGGCTGCAGCCCCTGGGAGAAGGATGGCAGCAGGCAGACCCAGTGAGGTGTGCAAGGTGGCTGGCTGACTGTGGTCACACATTCACATGCAGATAGACCAGGTGAAGCTGGGGAGTGAGATAGACCATGCAATACAGGGCCCCAGCACAGGGAAATAAAGCATCAAAACAAGGATTGAAAACACCTGTGGGGGGTTGAGGTGCTGAGAGAGACTCCCAGCCTCACAGGAGAGTTCATTGGAGAGATCCACAGGGTCCTAGAATGTACACATGCCCACCTGCCTGGCAATCAGCACCAAAGGGGCCCAGTTTGCTTGTGGGAAGTGGTGGAAGGGACTGAAATCCGAGAGAGAGCAGAGCAAGCACCATTGTTCTCTCTCTGACCCCTCCCCTACATACAGCGTCACAACCCAGCTACTGGGTTCACTTGCCCTGGGGAATACCTAAGGCTCCTGCCCTCACTACATAACAGGTGCAACCAGACCAAAAAAAAAAAAATGGCCCAAATGGAAGAACAGATCAAAGCCCCAGAGCCAATACAACTATGTGACAAAGAGCTAGCCAACCTATCAGATGCACAGTTCAAAGCACTGGTGATCAGGATGCTCACAGAACTGGTTGATTTTGCTCACAAATTAGATGAACAAATGA
The DNA here is from genome assembly GCA_004027475.1 of Anoura caudifer. Classification (NCBI taxonomy): domain Eukaryota; kingdom Metazoa; phylum Chordata; class Mammalia; order Chiroptera; family Phyllostomidae; genus Anoura; species Anoura caudifer. The sequence continues at coordinate 147,231 of PVKU01003523.1, read as the reverse complement.
AGACTACACTAAGTGAAATGAAGGAAAATGCACAGGGAACCAATAGTGATGGGAAGAAAACTGGGACTCAAATCAATGGAGTGGACCAGAAGGAAGAAATAAACAACCAAACAGAAAAGAAGGAAGATGCAAGAATTCAAAAAAATGAGGAGGGGCTCAGGAACCTCCAGGACATCTTTAAATGTCCCAATATCCGAATTATAGGGGTACCAGAAGGGGAAGAAGAGCAATAAATGGACAATTTATTTGAACAAATAATAAAGGAGAACTTCCCCAATCTGGCAAAGGAAATAGGCTTCCAGAAAGTCCAGGAAGCTCACAGAGTCCCAAAGAAGGTGGACCCAAGGACGAACACACCAAGGCACATCATACTTACATTAGCCAAGATTAAAATGAAGGAGAGAATTCTAGAAGCAGCAAGGGATAAGGGCACAGTCACTTACAAAGGAGTTCCCATCAGACTGTCAGCTGCTTTCTCAAAAGAGACCTTCCAGGCAAGAAGGGGCTGGAAAGAAGTATTCCAAGTCATCAAAGTGAAGGACCTACATCCAAGATTGCTCTATCCAGCAAAGCTGTCATTTAGAATGGAAAGGAAAATAAAGCACTTCTCAGATAAGGTCAAGTTAAAGGAGTTCATCATCACCAAGCCCTTATTATATGAAATGTTAAATGGACTTACCTAAGAAAAAGAAGATAAAAAATAGGACAGTAAAAAGACAGCAAACTCACAGATATTAACAACCACACCTAAAACAAAAGCAAACTAAGCGAACAACTAGACCAGGAGCAGGGACACAGAAATGGAGATCACATGCAAGGTTTGCAACAGGGGAGTGGGAGGAGGAGAGAGGGAGAAAAGGTACAGAGAATAAGTAGCATAGAGAGTGGGTAGAAAATAGACAGGGGAAGGCAAGAATAATGTGGGATATGTAGAAGCTAAAGAACTTATGACACATGGACATGAACTAAAGGGGGAATGTGGTTTGGAGGGGGTGCACAGGGTGGAAGGGAATGATGGGAGAGAAATAGGACAACTGTAATAGCATAATCAATAAAATATATTTAAAAGAAAAATAAAAAAAGGATAAGAGAAGCAGCTATACACTAACCATGTTGCCCCACAACCAGGCATGCACAGCACTGTAGCAAGAAGGCCCCCTGGGACTACAGTTACTCTCAGGGGAAAAGAGCCTAAGGTTTACAGGCAGATGCCTAGCATTATATCTGCTTCCTGCAAGATCCACTCACTTCTTGTATCATGGAGGTCCTGGGGGAACCTGAATGAATTGATCACTGAATATCAGATTGTATTGGAGAAAAGGGCCAGAAGTAAACCCTTACCTATCAAAAATTACTTTGATTGAAAGATAATTAAATTCTCCACACAAAAGGGGTAAGTGGCTAAATGAATAAAAAACAATATTCATTGATAGCCTGCCTAACAATAAAATCACTTTAGATGTACATAGATACATAGACTGATAGTGAAAGAATGAGAGATATTTCAAGCATATGGTAATTAAAAGAATGCAGTGGTAGCTATTCTTATATTAGATAAAATAGACTTTATGCTAAAAATGTTCAAAAGAGACATAAGGGTTATCATTATGATGAAGGGGTCAATCTAGTAAGGAGATGTTTTATGAATATACACATACACACACAAATTTAATTTGATCCATTGGTTGGTCAGGAGTGTATGTTTGATTTCCATGTATTTTTAAATTTTCGAGTTTTTCTCATACATTTCTAGTTTTATACCATTGTGGTCAGAAAAAGATACTTGGTATAATATCAATGTTAATTTTTTAAATAGTAGAATGAAAAATGTATTTATTTTTATTATTTCACCCATTGCAACACCCTTCCTAACTCTTTATTTTTACTCTTCCTTGCTTTTTTCTTTTTTTTATTTTAATTGTTCTTACAGTTTTCTTTTACTCCCATCCCAGACCACTGCCCCAGCCCTCCCCATCTCCCTCCCATTTCCACCCCCTCTAGTTTTTGTCCATGTATCTTTTATACTTGTTGCTCTAAACCCTTCCCCTTTCCCCCTGAAATTCCCTACCATCTCCCCTCTGCTGACTGTCAGCCTGTTCTCAATTTCAGTGTTTTTGGTTATATTTTGCTTGTCTGTTTGTTTTGTTGATTAGGTTCCTGTTAAAGGTGAGATCATATGGTATTTGCCTTTCACCGCCTGGCTTATTTTGCTTAGCATAATGCTCTCCAGTTCCATCCATGCTGTTGCAAAGGGTAGGAACTCCTCCTTTATTTCTGCTGCATAGAATTCCATTGTGTAAATGTATCATAGTTTCTTCATCCATTCGTTTACTGATGGGCACCTAGGTTGCTTCCATCACTTGGCATTTGCAAATTGTGTTGCTATGAACATTGGGGTGCACAGGTTCTTTTGGATTGGTGTTTCAGGGTTCTTAGGGTATAATCCTAGCAGTGGAATTGCTGGGTCAAAAGACACTTCCATTTTTAGTTTTCTGAGGAAATTCCATACTGCTTTCCATAGTGGCTGTTGCAGTCTGCAATCCCACCAACAGTGCACTAGGGTCCCCTTTTCTCCACAACCTCCAGCACTTGTTGTTTGTTGCTTTGTTTATGATGGCCATTCTGACTGGTGTGAAGTGATATCTCATTGTGGTTTTAATTTGCATCTATCTGATAGTTAGCAATATTGAGCATCTTTTCATGTGTCTCTGGATCCTCTGTATGTCCTCCTTGGAGATGTGTCTGCTCAAGTCCTTTGCCCATTTTTTAATTGGGTTGCTTGTCTGGTTGTCCTCAACAAAATATTGGCAAACCACACCCAACAATACATTAAAAAGATCATACACCATGACCAAGTGGGATTCATCACAGGGATAGAAGGTTGGTTCAATATTTGCAAATCAGTAAATGTAATACAGCTCATAAACAAAAGCAAAGACAAAGATCACATGATCATAACAATGATCATGAAAAAGCACTTGATAAGGTACAGCCCCCATTTATGATAAAAACACTCAGCAGAGTGGGAATAGAGGGAGCAATAAAGACCATATATGGGAGACCTGGAGCCAACATTATACTCAACAGGCAAAAACTAAAATCTTTTCCACTAAGATCAGGAACAAGACAAGGGTGTCCACTTTCACCACTTCTATTCAATATAGTATTGGAAGTATTAGTGACAGCGATTAGATAAGAAAAGGAAATAAAAGGCATCAAATTGGAAAAGAGGAAACAAAACTATCATTGTTTGCAGATGACATGATAGTGTACATAGAGAATCCTATAGACTCGGCCTCCCTAACTCTTTAGCAAGCATCAACTTGTTCTCTATATCTATGGGGCTGTTTCTATTCTGTTTTGTTTATTCTATTTTTATATATTCCACATATACAAGTGAAATCATTTGGTATTTGTCTTTCTCTGACTTATTTCACTTAGCATAATACACTCTACATCAATCCATGTTGTCAAAAATTATCAGATTTAGCTGTTTTTAATTGCTGAGTAATAATCCATTGTATATATACATACACCACAGCTTCTTTATTCATTCGTCTATTGGCAGACACCTATGTTGCTTCCATTGCTTGGCTATTGTAAGTAATGCTGCAATAAACATAGGAAAGCATATACCTTTTCAAATTTGTTTATTTTCTTCAGATAAATACCCAGAAGTGGAGTGGATAGATTGCTTGGCAGGTCAATTTTTAATTTTTTGACGAATCTCCATACTGTTTTCCCTAGTGGCTACACCAGTTTACAATCCTACCAACAGGCTACAAGTGTTGTTGTTTGTTAATTTATTAATGATAGTCCTTCTGACAGCTGTGAGGCAAAAATCTCCTTGTGGTTTTGATTTACATTTCCCTGATGATTAGTAATGTTGAGCATCTTTTTAGATGTCTGTGAGCCATTTGTATGTTCTATTTGGAGAAATGTCTGTTCAGGTCCACTACCCATATTTTAATTTGATTTTGGGGGTGTTTATAAATTTCTTTTAACTTCTTAGATGCATCATTTGCAAATATATTCTCTCATTCAATAGGCTGTCTTTTTGTTTTGTTGATGCTTTCAGTGTGCAAAAACTTTTCAGTATGATATAGTTTCATTTGTTTATTTTTTCTTTTGTCTCCCTATATATTTCTAAAAGTAACATCAAAGAGTTTACTACCTGTTTTCTTCTAGAGTTTTATAGTTTAAGATCTCAGGTACTTAAATCCTTTAAGGACTTAAGTCCTTAAATCATTTTGAGTTTATTTTTGTATAAGGTGTCAGAAATTGGTCCAATTTTTTTCTCTCCGTGTTGTCCAGTTATCCCACCACCGCATATTGAAAAGACTGTCTACCCCATTGCATATCTTTGCTTCTTTGTCATAGATTAATTGACCATATAAGTGAAGATTTATTTCAGGGTTCTTTATTTTATTACTTTGATCTATATACATTTTTTTCATGCTAGCATTATGCTTTTGTGATTGTTGTGACTTTGTAGTACAGTTTAAAATCTGGGAGCGTAATACATTCTACTTTGTTTTTTCTCAAGGTTTCTTTGCTTTGGGGGTCTTTTATGATTCCATATAAGTTATAAGATTAGTTGTTCTATTTCTGAGAAGAATGTTGTGGCACTTTAAAGAAATTGCATTGAATCTGTTTATTGCCTATATAGTTTTGGACATTTTAACAATATTAATACTTCCAATCCATGAGAATGGTATATCTTTCGTGTGTGTGTGTGTGTGTGTGTGTGTGATCTTCAAATTTCTTCAATGTCGTATTTTTTTCAGAGTACAGGTATTTTGCCTCTTTGTTGAAATTTGTTCCTAGGTATTTTGTGCTTTTTAATGTAATTGTAAGTGGGATTGTTTTTAATTTTTCTTTTTGATTATTTGTTATTGGTATATAGAAATGCAAGAGGTTTCAATATACTGACTTTGTATCCTGACAATTTAATGAACTCATTTATTATTTCTGATAGAATTCTGGTTTTCTATATATGAAAGGGGACACTAAAAAAACAGAATTTATTTATAAAAAATTGTGTGTTTATTCTTACATGTTTAAACTTTAGTTACCTTCCAAGTACTCTCCATTTGATGCAATACACCTATTGAGATGTTTTTCTACTGTTCAAAACTGTTTTTGAACATTGATTTTGATGTCTTTTAGCGCTTTTGCTGTTTTTTGTTTCACATCTTCCATATTGGCAAAATGTTTCCCTTTGAGACTTTTTTTTTTTTCTGTGAGTGGGGGGAATGTCACTGAGGGTGAGATCCAGTGAATAGGGAGGGTGGGGCATAGGGGTCATGCCATTTTTGGTCAGAACAGCTGAACACTCAGCACAGCATGGGCAGGCGCACTCATAAATCACCCGTCATGAAATGGGCAAACGTGTTGAAAGTCTTTAAAAAATTTCACTGAAGCCAAGTGCAGCCTCTCACAACAACACCAGCTAGTACACTGATACAGATGGATTCCTAGAAGAATCACCTAGTGGGGGAAGCCTGTACTACAAGGGGACCACCTTTTAGAAGATAATTCCAGGGTTTTTTGGGGCAACCCCCCTTATATGTAACATCATGTCACTTCTTCCTTTCTGATTTGGATCCTTTTTATTTCTTTGTTTTCTTTTGTCTGATTTCTGTGGCTCGGACTTCCAATATGACCTTTAAAAGAATTGGTGATGGTGGACATCCTTGTTGTTTTCCTAATCTTAGAGGAAAAGTATTCAGTTTTTCACTGTTGAGTATATTAACTGTGGGTTTGTCATATGTAATCTTTATGTTGAGGTTATGTTCTTTGTTGAGATCTTTTATCATCAATGGATGTTGAATTTTGTCAAATTCTTTTTCTACATCAATTAAAATGGTTATGATTTTTATCCTCCATTTTGTTAATATCACATACCTTGGTTGATTTACAGATATTGAACCATCCACACACCTCTGGAATAAATACCACTCAGTCATGGTGTATAATCCTTTTAATACACTGTTGGATTCAATTTAATAATATTATGTTGAGAATTTTTGCTTCCATATACATCCAGGATATTGACTTATAATTTTGTTCTTTGCAATGTTTGTCTGGTTTGCATATCAAGGTTATGCTGTCTTTGTAGATGAGTTTGGAAGCTTTCTTTCTTCTTTGATTTTTTGAATCAGTGTAAGAATGATACTTCTTTAAATGTTTGGTAAAGTCACCTGTGAAATCATGTCGTCCTGGACTTTTGTTTATTTGGATTTTTAGATTACATCTTTAATTTTATTAGTAGTAATTGATCTGTTTAGATTTTCTATTTGTTCCTGGTTCTGTTTTAGAAGGTGATATACCTCTAAAAACTTATTTATTTTTTCTACATTGTTGAAATATTAGCATATGTTATCTATCTATCTATCTACCTATTCTCCTTCCTGATTGTTTTTTAATTGAATTTATTGGGATGACATTGACTCCCAAGCCATACAATTTTCAAGTGTACAAAAAGGTTTTGCACAGCAAAAAAACCCCATCAACATAATGAAAAGGGAACCCATTGAATGGGAGAATATTTGCCAAAGATACATCAGATAAGGGATCATTTTCCAAAATATACAACTCAATACCAGAAAGCCAAATAATCCAATTTTTTTAAAAAAATGGGCAAATGACCTGAAGAGACACTTCTCCAAAGAGGACATATAGATGACCAATAACATATGAAAAAATGCTCAATGTCACCAATCATCAGAGAGATGCATATTAAAGCTACAATGAGATATCACTTCACACCTGTCAGAATGGCTATCATCAATAAACCAATAAACAACAAGTGCTGACAAGGATGTGGAGAAAAGGGAACCTTCATGGTATTTTTAATGTCTTTGTATTTCTGTTGTTTCTTCTACTTTTTCACTTGTGGCTCTATTTGTGATTTCTCTTTTTTCTTTTTTTAATGTTTAACTTTTAGTATTAAATTTTTTTCAATTGCAGTTTCCACTTAATATTATATTGCTTTCAGATGTACAGCATTGTGGTTAGACATTTATATAACCTAAAAAAAATGGCTCTCAGATAAGTCCTGCACCCACCTGACACAATATCCAGTTGTTACAATACTGGTAACTAAGCTGTACTTTACATCCTTACTACCTAGGTTGTATTTTATATCCTTGTGACTATATTGTAACGGCCAATTGTATTCTTAATCCATTCACCTTTTTCACCAAGCCCTCTCCCACTAGTAACCATTAGTTTTTCCTCTGTATCCAGGAGTTTGATTCTGTTTTGTAGGTTCATGAATGATTACAAAGGTTATGTCTTCTTGTTAAAGTGATCTTTTTGTCATCATGAAATTTCCTCCTTTGTTTTTATTATAGCCTTTGTTTTAAAATCTATTTTGTTTGATATAAGTATTGCTACTCCAGTACTATAAAAAATAATAGTATTTTTATTACCATTTGCATATCATTTTCCATCCCTTTATTTTCAGTCTGTGTGTGTCTTTTGATACAAAGTGAGTCTCTTGTAGACAGCATATATAGATGTAGCTTATTCACTCAGCTACCTTAAGTCTTTTAATTGGAGCATTTAATCCATTCCATTTAAATTAATTACTTAGAGGTATGTAGTTCTTGCCATTGCATTATTCATATTTTTTATCTTTTTTCCTTCTTAAAGAAGTCCCTTTAACATTTTTGTAATTCTGGCTTGGTTGTAATGAACTTCTTTATCTTTTTCTTATCTGGGAAGGTTTTTATCTCTCCTTCAATTCTAAATGATAACCTTGCTTGGAAGAGGAATTTTGGTTATAGGTACTTGAATATTTGTGCCAATCTCTCTTGGCCTGCAAACTTTCTGCTGAGATTATGGGGGCTCCTTTGGAGGTAACTAATTGCTTTTCTCTTGCTGATTTTAAGATTTGTTGTGTTTAACTTTGGCATTTTAATTATAATGTGTCTTGGTTTGGGCCTTTTTGGGTTCATCTTGTTTGAGATTCTGTAATTCATGTACTTATATGTCTATTTTCTTCACCAGGTTAGAGAAGTTTTCAGTAATCATTTCTTCATGTAGGTTTTAAATCACTTGCTCTCTCTTTTGTTCTTTTGGTACTCCTATAATGTGAATGTTGTTATGCATGGTATTGTCCCTTAAATGATCCTTGTTTTGTTGGGGTTTTTTTTGCTGTTCTCTTTTCCAAATTGCTGTTTTGATTCTCTGCTTTATCTGATAACCTGTTAATTCTATCTAATCTGTTCTTCATTGAGTTATTGTATTTTACATTTCTGACTTGTCCTTTTTTCTTTTTGTTGAAGTTCTCATTGAGATCATATATACTTTCTCTAAGTCCACTGAGCATCTTTGAAATCAATGCTTTGAACTCTGCATCAGATTGCTTGCTTCCATTTTTTTGTCCTATTCTTTTATTTGGTACATGTTTTCTTGCCTCTTCATTTTGAACACATTTTGTATTTGTTCTATGTATTAGGCAGATATGCTAAGTATCCCAGTCTTGGAAGAGTGGCCTTAGGTAGTAGGTGTTGTATAGGGCCTAGTGGTACAGTCTCCCTGTTCACCTGAGCTGAGCACTTTAGGAGTGTCCCTTGTGTATGTTTTACCATTGTAGCTGAGCTTTGATTGCTGTTAGAACATCACTGGGTGGGACTGACCTTCAGACTAACTGACTATGTGAACTAGCTAGGACTATAGTCCACTACAGGCTGGGTGTGGGAAGGGTTCAACCAAGGAACCATGGTACCTCCTGGATAGATCTGCCCCTTCAGACCTCACCCTGAAGCCAGGCAATTCAGTTCCTCCTTGTTGTGTCCGGTAATTTTTGAGTGGCTGTCCTTTCACTGGAGCTTGAGGTCAGGGGTTTTAAGCAACCAGTTTGTGGTTGGGCCCTTTAAGAGGAACACCTAGGACTCTAGAAGCCTTCCTCTTACACAGCGTCCCTGCTGATTTATTTTTATCTTTTTTTTTAATTTAATTGTTGTTCAAGTACAGTTTTCTGCCTTTTACTCCCATCCCAGCCCCCCCCCCCAGCCCTCCTCACAACCCTCCCATTTCCATTCCCCCTAGTTTTTGTCCATGTGTACTTTATACTTGTTCCTGTAAACCCTTCCCCTTTTCCCCTGAAATTCCCTCCCCTCGCCCCTCTGGTGACTGTCAGCCTGTTCTCAATTTCAGTGTCTTTGGTTATATTTTGCTTGTCTGTTTGTTTTGTTGATTAGATTCCTGTTAAAGGTGAGATCATATGGCATTTGTCTTTCACCACCTGGCTTACACCCAACTATTTTGGGGACTCCTTAGCCTGGCACTGGTGCTCCAGGCTGGGGAGTTCAGTGTGGGGCTGAAACCCCTCATTCTTCATGGGGGACCTCTGTAGCTGATATCTCTCCTGATTTTTAACTACCACATATGGGTGTCAGACGAGTCTGTTTCAAGTCTCTGCCCCTATCAGTCTTGCCATGACTTCTTTTTAACCTTAGTTATAGGACTTCCATTCAGCTAGATTTCAGGCAGTACTTAATGGTTATGGGTTCGATAATTTAGTTGAAATTTTGATGTAGTCATCAGAGGAGGTGAGCTTCCAGTGTGCACTCTTAATTCTTGCTAGAAAAGTGTTCCAGGTACAAAGTCCATTCTTAGGTGACTGAGATGAGATCAAAAGATTACACACAAAAGACTGTCTTTTCCAAATAATTTCCATATAAGACAAAATACTAAAATATTAATTACTAAACATAGATTTATCTATTTTGGGATCCTGTTATAATGAAACTGACAATATTTGGGTTTGTTAATAACATGTCCTGAGCCCACTGAATTATTTACTATGAGGAGAAATATACTTCTAGAAATTATGAAATGTATTAAAAATTAACCAGTCTACAGAATTCTGGTGTAAAAGTCTGTAATTGATCACTTCTTGGTTTTCACTAGAAATTAGTTTGTAAGGGTTAATAATTGCAATCAAGATATATCATTAAAACTGCTAGAAATAATAAGAAAAACAACTCTGTATAAGGGAGAGCAGGATGTGTTTTTGGTTAAAAAATATATATGAGGCATGAAAACTTTTGTTAAGATAAAAGAGAGTGATTTTATCCATAAGTAAAATAACCAGTTGTTTCAGAATGAGGAAGGAGAAGAAAGGACAAAAGCGAAATGAAAATAGAAAGCAGGAAAGTGCCAGGAGGAAATCTCATGTGCTGGAGTTGGATATAATTGAATGACTTGATTATAAAAGTTATAAAAATAAGCTTTAATATCAATATAAATTGCAAAATTAAAACATAATTCTCTATCATTTGTTAAAAGGACAAAGTTTTATTAGACTGTTGGTCTGGTCTTCAGAGATGGTGAAAAGATTTTCTTTTTCTTTTTTTTTACTCTGGTAAAGGTTTTATTTAGTTTATTTATTTATTTATTTATTTATTTTACTGCTGTTCAAGTGCAGTTTTCTGTCTTCCCCCCCACACCCATCTACCACCCCAGCCCTCCCTGCCTCCCTCTTTCCTTTCCACCCACTTGTTATTTTCCATATGTCCTTTATAATTGTTCCTGTAAACCCTTCACCCTTTTGCTCTATTATCCCCTCCCCTCTCCCCTCTCATCATTGTCAGCCTGTTCTCAATTTCAATGTGTTTGGCTATACTTTGCTAGCTTGTTCATTTTGTTGATTAGGTTCCTGTTAATGGTGAGATCTTATGCTATTTGTCTTTCATCGCCTGGCTTATTTTACTTAGCATAATGTTCTCCAGTTCCATCCATGCTGTCACAAAGGGCAAGAGCTCTTTCTTTCTCTCTGCTGCATAGAATTCCATTGTGTAAATGTACCATAGTTTTTGATCCATTCACTTACTGATGGGTACCTGGGTTGCTTCCAGGACCTGGCTATTGTAAATTGTGCTGCTATGAACATTGGGGTGCATAGGTTCTTTTATATTGGTGTTTCAGGACTCTTAGGATATAATAATCCTAGCAGTGGAATTGCCTGGACAAAAGGCAGTTCCAATTTTAGTTTTCTGAGGAAATTCCGTACTGTTTTCCATAGTGGTTGTACCAGTCTGCAATCCTACCAACAGTGCACTAGGGTCCCCTTTTCTCCACAACCTCTCCAACATTTGTTGTTTGTTGCTTTATGATGGCCATTCTGACTGGTGTGAAGTGGTATCTAATTGTGGTTTTAATTTGCATCTCTCTGATGGCTTAGCGATACTGAGAATCTTTTCATATGTCTCTGGACGCTCTGTGTGTCCTCCTTGGAGAAGTGTCTGTTCAAGTCCTTTGCCTATTTCTTTTAAAATTGGGTTGCTTGTCTTCTTAGAGTGGAGTCATGTGAGTTCCTTATATACTTTGGAGGTCAAACCCTTGTCTGAGTTATCATTGGCAAATATGTTTTCCCATGTGGTTGGTTCTCTTTTCATTTTAATGCTGTTTTCTTTAGCCATGCAAAGCTTTTTAATTTGATGAGTTCCATTTATTTATTCTTTCTTTTATGTCCCTTGCTCTAGGGGACATATCAGTGAAAATATTGCTGTATGGAATATCTGAGATTTTCCTGCCTGTGTTTTCCTCTAGGACTTTAATGGTGTCATGTCTTATATTTAAATCTTTTATCCACCTTGAATTGATTTTTGTGTGTGGTGTAAGCTGGTGCTTGAGTTTCACTTTTTTGCATGTAGCTGTCCAGCTCTCCCAACACCATTTGTTGAAGATTTTCTTTATATTAGGTAATGTATCTGGAAAGCAAATATTTTATGTCTTACCAAAATAATTGCCTGTGCTTTATGTTGTCTTTATGAAGTATTTTATTACTTGGGAGAACAGAGTCTTTATTAAAAGAGTTAACTTTTTTTGCTCAAAAGAGAACTTGTTTTACAACTGTCTAACTTTCTGTGTTTGCCTCAGAAGTCTCTGCCACTTTATTTGACTATGTAACCAAGATAGTATTTAATAAAGTGTTTACACTTTTTCATATTATTTTACAAACTTCTCATGATCAAGCTCTAAATGATGTATTTTTGAACATAAATTAACTTTTGAATTTTCCAGATAGATTCTGCAATACCCCAAAAGATTTTTCTGTTTTTATAAATAAGAGATGTTAAACTAATTAGGCTAATTACACAGTAAACATTTACAAATAAAATTAAATTTTATACTTCAAAGTATTTTGATATTTAAAATTGGTCAAAGTTTTACTCTAATTTTACTGCAAATATACTTATTCTTCAGAGAGATTCATGGATAATTCAAGAGATTCAAGAGATTCACTCTTGACAGGATTCTGATAGGTACAGGATTCTGATAGGTTTTAGATCATAAACTGAACTGGATAACATTTATTTGAACTCTAATAAAGAAACCAATAAATTCATTACCTCCTAATTGAAGATAATGCATTAATTTAAAATTACTTACATGAGACCAGAATGAACTGGTAAGTATTGTTATAATTTTTGACTTTATTTGAAATATTTCTTATTCTTCTATGTTTTTTTCTCCAGATTTAAAGAACATTTATTCCCTTTCTTCCAATTTATCTATAAATTACACAAAGAAAAAAATAAATATTCATATATTTCTCTTTGATTCTTCTAGTATTCAGAAATTCTTATTGAATATTTTTATTTCTTATGACAATATAAGTATTTGTATAAGTTCAATAAATATCAGTACTTCTTGTAACAGGATAAAATTGGGAAATGCTTGGCTTGGCTTCTTAGCCTAAAGAAGCTTTTAAAAATCTAGTTTGAGCTGCTGCAGCCACTGTGGAAAACAGCATGGAATTAACTCAGAAAACTACAAATGGAACTGCTTTTTGATCTGACAATTCCATTGTTGGGACTATGCTCTAGGAATCCTAAAACACCAATTCAAAAGAACCTATGTACCCCAATGTTCACAGCAGCACAATTTACGATAGCCAAGTTCTGGAAGTGACTTAGGAGCCCCCTGGTAAATGAGTGGATCAATGAACTGTGGTATATTTACACAATGGAATACTATGCAGCAGAAAGAAAGAAGGAGTTCCTACCCTTTGTGACAGGTTGGATGGAGCTGGACAGCATTATGCTAAGTGAAATAAGCCAAGGAGTGAAAGACAAATACCATACGATTTTACCTATAAGTGGAACCTAATCAACAAAACAAAAATGCAAGCAAAATATAACCAGTAACATTTAAATTGAAAACAAACTGACAGTAACCAGAGGGGAGGTGGGAGGGGGTATTGAGGGGATCAGAGGAAAGGGTTGTCAAGGAACATGTATTAAGGGTACATGGGCAAAGCCAAAGGGTGGTAGGATCCAGGGTGGGAGGTGGGGATGGCTGGGGTGGAGGGAAGTGGTGAGGGGAAAATGGAGACAACTATACTTGAACAACAATTTAAAAAAAGAAAGAAAAAATTCTAGTCCGAGATTATTTTTTAACAGTTTTGTTTTACCAAGGTGGACTTCATGATAAACCTCCATAGATATCACCAAAGCTTTAACAGAGACATCATACTCGAGAATGTACTTGAAATCACTATTCTTGCTGCACTTATGTTTATAATCAGGCCAAGTTTAGTGAGGCTAAACTTATTTTGCAAACAAGTTATTCTTATTGTGATTACTTTTGCCAGAAATTGGGGTAATTGTAGAGAAAAATTATGTTTCAGTAGAAAATTCTAACACAACCTAGAAGATATCAGATTCCAGTCCTGTCCATTGTCTTTGAGGTTTGTTATCTACTAGTAAGGTGGACTGGGTCCTAAGTTCTCGTTAATACCCTTTTGACTTGACATCACTATGAACAAAAACTACCTTTCCTCTCAAAGCCATGCATACTGAAGCTGGATGACTTGATATAAACTTCTAAGAAAGTCACCACAAAGGCTCACGTACAGACAGTTTTGGTGCCTGTTTTTTCTGTGGTCCACTAGAACAGCCAATGATATCACCAGACACATTCAAACTATGAAAGACCTTTCAAGCCCAATGTCTTAGAATTCAATGTCTGGAAGTCTTCTCAACAGGCTGCCCTCTGAACTCAGAGATAGATTTACAGCCTTTTTCAACCCCCTTGTTTTCATAGGAAAGCCTTTATCATATACCTGATTGCTCATACCATATAGCCCTAACTTAGACAGCCAACCCGCAAACTGTCTCCTGAAATGAGATACACCTGCTTAACTGAATTAACCTTCTCTCAGGACTAACAGATGGGTTAAGAGATAAAGAGATCTACCAATTCAACTTCTAGATAATAAAACTTGTTAGGGAAATTTCAAAGGCTATGAATGAGAGGTAGCAAAATATGTCATCCCAATGTATGCCTCTTTGGCAAAAGAGTTACTTTAAACTGATGGGATAGTTTTAGGTAAGAGAATTGGCTTAGATTAATTGTTGGCTGGCCAGGAAGGGTGTGCCATAGCACTGTTGTACCTGGATCAACACCTCTGAGTATGATAAAACTAAAATATAAGAAATTAACAAACCACGTGGCTAAACAGTTTGATGCTACTTCTGGTACATTCTTTGATTTATTCAATGCTAATTAGTTTGGTTCATGGGGGCTCCAATTAAGAAACATACATCAGTCTCTTTGTATTACCCTCCCAATAGTATCACGGTAGGCTTCCTGGTGTGCTGTGTTCTCTGAAGGGCCTTAACTGCATGCTCATAGCCATCAGCAGTACACCAGATGGTCTCACTGCACATGAAGAAACAGCAATGAGATGAAAAAAAGATGAAGAGCAAGGCAGTTCTTCTACCAACCTGGCATCATAATGTACAAGTTTCATGACAAGACAAGAACAACTTTAATGGTAACTGAGAGTTGTGCTAAAACCAAATTGTTAGTTAATCTCTCATGTATGAGAAAATGAACAAAGGTGAGGAATTGTTAAAGTATTTAAACAAGGAGGCTGGGAGTTGAGGTGGCTCTAAATCTTGGTAATCCACATAAGCAAACCAAAAACATACAGCAAAATAGCCTTTTCCAAATACTTCAACTGTTTAGGCTATAATCTTCTATATCAGGGGTGTCAAACTCATTTTCACTGGGGGCCATATTACCCTCGCAGTTGCCTTCAAAGGGCCGAATGTAATTTTAGGACTCTGTAAATGTAACTACTCCTTAAGTAGGGGCAAGGAACTTGGTGCTGCTGCCAGGTAGAAACAAGGTGTTGGGCCAGCTAAAACAAGGTGGAGGGCCAGATTCAGCCCACAGGCCTTGTGTTTGACACCTATGACCTACATAATTTTTTTCCTTCTGCATCATCTCTATAAAAATCTTGTCCCTGCAACTTGTCATGGAGTGTTCCTAACAGCATTGGTTATATGTAGTTCAATATTACTACATGTATGCTGAAATAAATATTTAAAAATTATAATGTGTCTCAGTTTATCTTTTAACACTATGAGTGGCAGTTAGGCTCCTATCCTATCATGAGTACATCTGTGAAGACACTTTCCAAAGCCAGTCTGTACCTGGCATAAATAGATCTTGAAGATTTATTTCTATCCTCTGTATCAGTACCTCTTCCTCCACCTATGCCCCTCATGCGGGCTCTCCCATTGGTTCAGACTCTCCATTCTCCCTCACTGGGCAAACTGGCCTGGCCTCCTATCTGCCTTTCCCCATCTTCTGAGGCTTCCTGCCAACACCTGGGACTCCTACCCTTTTCCTTCCAGCCACACTTGCATTCATCCCAGTTTTAATCCATTCTCCCAAGTTAGCCAGGGAATTTTGAAAAACAGGGACTATCTGATCCATCTCTCATTTGATAAAAGCCTTCTTTTAGTGATTCCCCAAATGCATTAAAGGTTATAAACATCTCCTTTGTGGGCCCAAGGGCCCAAGGCCCCAACGTTAGCCATTTCCCTTGCTCTTCCTCTTCATCCTCCTCCTCTTTCCTCACACTCTGATCTTCTGGAATCACCTGAGGACCTTATCATTCAGGTTTTTGCACAGACCACTCCCTCAGCCTGAGGATTCTGGCCCTGACAGGTCACTGGGCAATACTGTGGGCACATGGGAGAGTTACTCTCTATCATCCAATTTATTCCAATGAATAAACAAATGTATAAGGAATCTAAAGAATGACCAGGGCCCTAGCTGGTGTAGTTTGGTTGGTTGGAACATTGTCCAGTAAACCAAAAGGCCATGTGTCCCAGTCAAGGGATATACCTAGGCTGTAGGTTCAGTTCCAAGTTGCGGGGGGTGGGGGGGCATATTTGAGAGGCAAAAGATCAAAGGTTCTCTCTGACGTTGATGTTTCCCTCCCTTTCTCTCTCTTTCTCCATTTCCCTCTCTATAAAATTAATAAGCATGTCCTCAGGCAAATAAAGAATGATCTGGTTGCTAACACCTCAAGACCTTCCTGCAGGTGAGATTGGTTTTGTTCCTAACCATTGCAGGAGTTCTCAGGGACCTACCCAGCCTTAGAATTTCTGAAATTTGTTTCTGTATTAGACATTCCAGAGTTTCAACTTTGGAATGATTTTCCTTTTCTGAGGACTTTGGTAAGTCATTCTCTGGCCCTGATTGGCTTCTTTATCTCCTCTATAAAATAGAGGTGACAACATTTACCCACAGCTGTGAGGAAGACTCAGTGATAAACCTGCTTCTACTCCTCCTCTACATCTGGCTATGACCATGCTTGGCCTTTCTCTGTCTAATCTTCTTGGAATCTTATGGCCTCCATCTTCAAATCAGATCCAGGTTCAGGTCACTCATCATCTCTGCTCTATCCTACAAGTCCACACCACCATCTCCTCCTCTGTGGATGCCTGCTCCAACCTCCTGTTCTCAAAAACACCCAGCCCCTTGCCCCTTTTCCTCCAGTCCATGCCAGGGTCCTTCCCTGACCACCTCTTTAGAACAGCCCCACCAACAGGACTTCCCATTCTCCTGCCCTGATTTCCCAATACTTATCCCACCTAACACACTACATCTTCTACTCTTTTATTTACTTCCTGTCTTTCCACTAGAGAGAAAGCTGACAGAAGGCAGGGACTTTGTAGAGTTTTGTTTTCTGCCTTATCCCCAGTGCCCAAAATAGTGACTGACATGTAGCAGTTGCTCAGTAATTGTGATTAATAAGGAAATGAAGAAAGGAACAGAACTGCTCATCACAGGGTGGAAGGTCCCAGAGAACCACAAGAGAGCTCAAAGCACAGGTGTCTGACTAGCAATCCCCTTCCTCTCAGGGGCCCACGACAGAGGTCTGAGGCAGGGAGGCAGGGCTGGAGCTGTGGCCCCAGGAGTGCAAGGAGTTCCCAGAGTGTGTGACTCTGACTCCTGGCAGCTCATTTCACACTTACCTTCCATGAGAGCACTGGAAAGACACTGTGTTGGGCAAACTACCTACCAGCTGGCCTTCACTCTCATCGCAACCTGGAAAGGTGGTGTGAAGGATCCCTGCAGAGTTGGGGACACTGAGGAACATGAGGTGAGACATGCTCAAGGCCTCCTGAGTGGTGAGTGGTGGTGCAAAGCTTGGGCTGCCTCCTCAGTGCTCATCTCTCCCCTTTCCCCAGAGCTGCAGGGAGCAACCAGAGAAGGGAGACAATCTCACCCTCCAAGAGCTTCTCATCAAACTGGTTTTTGAGGGCAGCAAGACCTTCTTCAACTACATGGGTGAGCACAGCTCAGGGAGATGGTGCTGTTTCCCTGGGGCCAAGGACTTTGCTGTGCTGTCAGACTGCTTTGCCTGGCCCACTGCAGCCATACTCTCAACATCGCCTCACTGATGGCCTCAGGCTGGGAAATGGGTGTGTCAGGGCTCTTTCTGGGCCACCCTCAGCACCTCCTTGCGTTTAAGTGTCCAACAGGACTTTGTACTGCCCAGTGAGTGGCAAGTGTCAAGACTGACAGTGTCTGGGGTGATGAAGAACAGCATCAGACCTGGAGCCTGACAAGAGTACAGGGGTCTTGAATTGCTCCCTTTCCCCCCTGGCCCTTCCAGTCTTCAGGGAAAAGCCCATTCCCTTTACATGGAGCTACAGCTGAAGCCAGCTGTGGTCAGAGGGAACAGAGCTGCCTTTCAACCCTTAAGAAGCCATGGAGCAAGAGGTGGGGTTGGATGATGAGAGGGGCAAGAAGTAAGGATACCCTGGCTCAGGAATCCATTTAAATGGCACCTTTCTATTCCCCCAACTCACACTCTCCTTGGGAGAGAGAATAAAGGAGGGTTCTCCCACTGCTTAATGTTTTGCAGCAAACTAGCTTTGATTGACAATGAGCAAACAAGCAGCTCCTCCCAGCTTGTTCATCACCCTACAGTAGAGAAACAGAACCTACTCCCTCAAGCTCTTGGGAGACCACAAGTCATCAGCATACTGCCTGGCACATATTACATGTTTAATTAATTATTTTGTATGCACCTCTTGTGCCTAGAGCCCTTCCCCATCCAACTCAGGGCAGAGCTATGCCTACACAGGTCCTAAAAGGAGACACTATAATTGTGGGCTATACTCTAACAGTAGGGCACCTGGGAGGACTGTTTCGAGTCAGTTCCATTCTCTAAAAAGACTGAACAAAGAGGCTGTCAGTCTCTCACAGTGCTCATGCATTCCCCAACCCCAATACCCAGTGGGAATCTCCACCCTTTGGCAGTAATAAGGATCAACCAGATAAGACCTGCCCAGGGCATCTTTGGTGTCCCTCCATGGACAGTAAGGACAGACTTCTCTTCTGGTGGTCAGGGTGGCTCCAAGCTCTGCTAACTTTTCTCAGTAGCTGAGAGACTGGGCACATGCCCCCTACCCATTTTCCCCAATTATCAGTCTCCTTGGAGAATCAGAGGAATCAGAAGCAGTACAACCTGGGCAGCTGGAATGAGGGTGGCAGAGGGAGACTGAGTCCTGTGACCACCTCTGGGTTCTTTCATCCAAACTCTAGGAGTTGCCCCTTCTCCAGGCAACTGTACATGGAAAACCTTCCCCACTATACATCTCAGAATAGTTTTGAGGGTGAGGGAAGTGCGGTGGAAGGGCCTTGGCAACTGCATAGAGCTTTAACCATGCTATTGGCTGTCATACCAATGTTACCATTGAGTAAGAAGGTGTACCCCGTGCTCAGCACAGGAGCTGAAAATGGAACCTAGGCAATCTCTCCAAGCCCGCAGTCCTTCTCCCTCTTTTCCTTCTTTGAGAGCCAGAAGGTGCCCAATGCATATCCCAGCTTCCCAAGGGCACACCAAGACAGGCCAAACTTTTCTGAAAGTGCACACAAACTGCAACATGGG
Organism: Anoura caudifer; assembly: GCA_004027475.1. Taxonomy (NCBI): domain Eukaryota; kingdom Metazoa; phylum Chordata; class Mammalia; order Chiroptera; family Phyllostomidae; genus Anoura; species Anoura caudifer. The sequence continues at coordinate 128,009 of PVKU01003523.1, read as the reverse complement.
TCTCCAGGAAGTTGGAGAGACAAGCAAAACACTTAGCAACAGCAAAGCTGAGAACTTTCCAACTCAGGACACTGTACTAAGCACGTATAATCTCGCTGGAACCCAGTAAAAATAGAACTCATTTGCATGAAAAAGAAAACAACAGAACTCACAAAAAAATAAAACTGATAATTCACAGTGAGCTTCTAACAATTACTGAATGGAAGCTCCTAGCAACAAACTGTCCCTGTAGTGATTTAAGGGCATCCAGGTCACATATCCTGGCCAAGGTGATGGAGGATCTGGAGACATTCAGAAACCTTAGGGCATCTTTATTTCCTTTCCAAAGGAAAAAGTTCCAGGGAACAAAGCTTGGAGCATTCCTTCTGCATTGGGAACAAAGAGGCCACAGAGACCCTGTTCCTTTGGTCTGACCAAGACTGACCCTGTCTCTCTACTCTAAGAAGCTGGAATTCCCTTGGACCATTGGACCACTTCCTGCCAGCAGTGACCCAGGTTGATTGGCACCGTGAGGGACATCTGTGGCCAAGGCACGAAGGCCACTCACGTGTCCACCAGAAAGTAGAGGTCGAAGGCACCATCGCAGAATCTGAAATGCTCTGGGTCTGTCTGGCTCCTGTGATAATTGGCACTCTGGTTGAAGCCTTCCCAGTCTTGACTGAAGTGGTAGTTTAAATTTCTCCAGCCAAGGATGCTGGGCCAGAAACTACCTGCACTAAGCAGGGGAAGAGGCATCACAAATAGCAAGAACAACATGGGGCCCAGCACCCCAGGCTCATCACTTTCCATTTTTTTGGCCTTCTCTGCAACCCCACTTGATGCCAGGTCACTTCAGGTTATTTTAGGCCACCACCTTCACTGCCTCTGCCTGTGCCCAGGGGCCTGGGCCCCTAGTCCTTTCACCAAGGCAGCCTGTGTCCTTCTACCTGGTACCTGCTCTTTAGGCAGAAGAAGCCAGAATCTCACTTTGGGGCAAGGGCCCCGACTACCTGGTAAGCCCTTTCCCAGCCCCATGGAGGCAGAACCACCTGTTATTATGATGGACATGAAGGTTGGCATGGTGACTTTGTGACCTGCAGCTCTGCTCAGTGACCTGCCTATTAACAACCCCAGGTTGGAGTCCTGGGATCTTCAGAGAGGTAATAAGAGGAGATCTCCATTTTTCTTTTTATCCCAAACCCTCACAGGTGGTATTAAAGTTCTAGAGAAACCCTGCCTTTCTGTAAACTGAAAGAGGGGAGCTGAGGCAAATTAGATGAGAACATCACTGTGGGTGAGGAGGTCAAGGAAGTGGGAGAGCAGAGTGTTGTAATGTTGCTTTGTGTGGACACTGAAGTCACCCAGGGGATGGAAGTGTTCAGACAGGGAAGAAGGTTGTGCAAGGATGCCAAGGCCTTCGTGCACGAGGAATCTTCCAGTTACCTACTGTTGTGAAACACACCACCCCAAACAAGAACAGGTTCTGGAGACCAGAAATTCAGAGAGGGTTGAGTGGGGAAGGCTTGTTTCTGCCCCATGGAAAACATGGGCATGAAAACTCTGAGTCAAAAGTGATCCAAAAACTCAGAGTAGAACTGTAAAACATTTTCAGAAATATTCTAATCAACAAAACAAACAGACAAGCAAAATATAGCCAAAGACACTGAAATTGAGAACAGGCTGACAGTCACCAGAGGGGAGAAGGGAGGGAATTTCAGGGGGAAAGTAGAAGGGATTACAGGAACAGTTTAAAAGACATATGGACAAAAACTAGGGTGGGAGGTAAAAATGGGAGGGATGTGGGGAGGGCTGAGGCGGTGGGCTGGGGTGGGAGTAAAAGACAGAAAACAGTACATGAACAACAATTAAAATAAAATTAAGAAAGACATAAACAAAAAGATCTTTCATACTTGCACAGAAAATAATCTATGCACCAAGATATTTACATGGCTTATCTTTTGTGAAGATAATGGGTGTGAATGTTTGTTTATGTGTTGTATTTTTCTGCTTTTTTCTTAATGTTTGTGCATTGCTTTGTAATAAGAACAAAATAAAACAGATGTAAATATGGTCAAAGCACATTATATCTGATAAATTTTAAAGTATTACCTTTCATATTGAATATTTAATCCATCTTTTCCTTATTAAGATCTTGACTTGTTTTGTCAAATGCTTTCCCTACATGTCCTATATTTTTCTGTTATATAAAATGTCATTTAAAAGTAAAAATTTTAAACTATTTATTGCTGTTATCAAGAATTATTTGTATTTATTGATCTATTCACCCAACTTGCTACACTCTTTTATTCTAAAAAATATTATCTTCAGATTTGTTTGGGTTTCTATGTAAAACTGAAAACAAAACCTGAAATCACTATGGTGACTAGTTCTTGAGAGATGCTGACTAGAAGCTATGATTGAGGCATTACTGATTTTAAAGGAAATACTTATGACACACCACCATTAAAAATGATATTTATTGAAGACTTTGGTAGAATTCCTTTACCAAATTAGAAAACTTCCCTACTATTCTTTTTTATTATTAAAGTATAGTTGACATGCAATATTATTATATATAATAATATTATATATTATTATGTAATACTACATAGGTAATACTACTATTACACTACAAACTATATATTAGTTGACATTTGTATCTCATAATATGATCATTATAGTAAGTCTAGCAAATATATGCCACCATACACATTCATTATGATATTACTATGTTCCCTGTGCTGTACATTACATCTCTATGAACTATTTATTTTATAACTGGAAATTTGTACCTCTTATTCTGTTTCACCCTTTTCACTGATTTCCCTAACCTCTACCCTCTAACAACCATCAGTTTATTCTCTGTATGTATGAGTGTGTTTCTGTTGTTTTGTTTGTTCATTTGTTTTGCATGAGGTTTCACCTTTTTTCCACATCTTTGCCAAGTTATTTATTGACTTTTGATAATAGCCATTCTAATAGCCATTGTGAAGTGTTATCTCATTGTGGTTTCAATTAGCATTTTCCTGGTGATTAGTGATGTTAAGCACCTTTTCATATATCTGCTGTCTATCTGTATTTGTTCTTTGGGGAAATGTCTATTTAGTTCCTATGCCAATTTTTAAATTATATTGTTTTTCTCATGCTGAGATGTATGAGTTGTTTATATATTCTGGACATTTACCCATTATTAGGTATATTATTTTAAGTATATATCTTCAAATATCTTCAACCAAAAAGACATTTGAAAAAAGTTTGTCTTTTTATGTTGGTGGTTTTCTTCACTGTGCAAAATCTTTTTTAGTTTGATGTAGTCCCATTTGTTTATTTTTGCCTTCTTTTTTGCTCTCTCCCAGAAGGACATACCCCAAAAATATACTGCTAAGACTAATGTTAAAGAGTTTACCATATTTGTTTTTTTCCAAGAGTTTTATGGTTGTGGGTCTTACATTAAATCTTTAATCCATCTTGAGTTTATTTTTTCTGTGGTGTAAGAAAGTGGTCCAGTTGTGTCTGTCCAGTTTTCCCAATACCACTTATTGAAGGGGCTTTATTCCATAGTATATACCAGCTTCCTTTGCCATAGATTAATTAACCACATGAGCCTGGGTTTATTTATGAGCTCTCTATTCTATTTTATTAACATATGCATCAGTTTTTGTGCCAGGATCATACTGTTTAGATCACCATATATTTGTAGTACAGTTTGAAATTAGGGAGCTTGATGACTCCAACTTTGTTCTTTGTCAAGATTGCTTTGGCTATTTGGGGTCTTTTGTGGTTCTATACTAATTTTAGAATTTTTTGTTCTAGTTCTGTAAAAAAAATGACACTGGTATTTTGAGCATGATTGGATTAAATCTGAAGATTGCTTTGGGTAGTATAGACATTTTATCAATATCAGTACTTCCAGTCCATGAGCTCCTATGTCCTTCCATCTACTTGTGCTGTGTTTGATTTCTTTCATCTATATCTTATAGCTCTCAGAGTACAAATATTTTACCTCCTTGGTCAAATTTATTCCTAGGTATTTTATTCATTTTGATGCAATTGCAAGTAGGACTGTTTTCTTAATTTATCTTTCTGATATTTTGTTATTAGTGTGTAAAATGAAGATTTCTGAATATTAATTTTGTATCCTGAGAATTTACTAAATTCAGTTATTGATTCTCATAGTGTTTTGGTGGACTATTCAGGGTTTTCTATTTATATTATCATATTTTCCTCAAACAGTGATAGTTTTACATCTTTCTTTCCAATTTGGATTTTTTTAAAAAAATTCTCTTACTTGTCTGATTGCTGAGGCTAGGACTTCCAATACCATATTGAATAAAAGTGGTGAGGGTAAGCATCCATGTCTTCTTCCTTATCTTAGAGGGAAAGGTTTCAGCTTTTTACTGTTGAGCATGATGTTTCCTATGGGTTTACTATAAAAAGCCTGTATTATGTTGAGGTATGTTCCTTCTATCCACACTTCACGGAGAGGGTTTTTTTTTTTTATCATAAATAAATGTTGAGTTTTATCAAATGCTTATTTGCATCTGTTGAGATGATCATATGATTTTTATCTTTGATGTTGATGTGATAGATTTTATCACATTGACTGATTTGCAGATATTAAAACATTCTTGTATCCTTGCACTAAATCCTACCCTATCATGGTGTGTGGTGTCTTAATATATTCTTGAATTCAATTTGCCAATACAGTCATGCCTCTTATAACAACATTTTAGTCGCTGATGGGCCACATATACAACAATGGTCTCATAAGATTATAGTGGAAATATTCCTATCACCTAGCGATGTCACAGCCATCTTGACATTATAGTGCAATACATTATTCAGATGTTTGTGGTGATGCTGATGTAAACAAACCTACTTTACTGCCAGTTGCATAAAAGTATAGCTCATATAATTACAATAACAGACTATACCATCTAGGTTTGTGTAAGTGCGCAAACTCTATGTTTGCTCAATAACAAATTTACCTAATGAAGAATTTCTTAGAATATATCTTTGTTCTTAAGTAACACACAACTGTATTTTGTTGAGAATTTTTATATCTATTTTAACCTGAGGTATTGGATTTCAATTTTCTTTTTTCCTTTCTTTTTTTCTTTCTTTTCTTTTCTTATCTTTCTTTTGTAGTGTCTTCATCTGGTTCTGGTATTAAGGTAACACTGGCCTTTTAGAATGAATTTAGAAGCATTTCTTCCTCTTCAATTTTTTGGAGTAGCTTGAGAAGGATAATTTTAATTATTTTTCAGTATTTGGTAGCATTCACCTATGAAGTCGTCTGCTATTGGAATTTTGTTTGTTGGAAGTTTTTTGATTACTGATTCAATTTTGTTACTAGTAAACACCCTGCTCAGTATTTCTGTTTCTTTCTGGTTAAGACTTGGAGGATTGTATTGTTTTAGAAGTTGGATATTCTAGATTGTCCAATTTGATGGTGTATAATTGTTCACAGCATTTTTTTATGATTCTTTGTAATTCTGTGGTATTATAATTTCTCTTTCATTTGTAATTTTATTTGGGTTCTCTCTCTTTTTTTCTTGACATGTCTGGCTAAATGTTCATTAATGTTGCTTATCTTTTCAAAGAAACAGCTCTTAGATTCATTAACCTATTCTATTATTTTTAGCCATTATTTTGTTAATTTCCAGTCTGATCTTAATATATTATTTCCTTCCTTCTCCTCTGATTTTGCTTTTCTTCTTTTTATAGTTTTTTTAGTTGTAATGTTAGATTGTTTATTTGGAAGTTCCATTAGTTGTAGTGCTAGATTGTTTGTTTGGGAATTTTCTTTTTTCTTGAGGTTGGCCTGTATCCCTACGAACTTCCCTCTTGGAATTGCTTTTGCTGCATCACATGAAATTGGGAAAGTTGTGTTTCCATTTTCATTTGTCTCAAGGTATTTTTAAAATTCTCTCTTTGATTTCTTCATTAACCCATTAGTTGTTTAGTAGCATATTGTTCACTCTCCATGTTTGTGTTTTTCTTAGGTTTCTTCTTGTAACTGATTTTTTTTGTTTGATAGCATTGTGGTCAGGAAAAAATGCTTGATAAGATTTCAATCTTAAATGTATTGAGACTTGTTTGGTGGCCTATCATGTGATCTATCCTTGGAATATTTCATGTGCACCTGAAAAGAATGTGTATTCTGCTGGTTTGGGATGTAATGTTCTGTATATGTCTATTAAGTGCAATTGGTCTTATGTGTCATTAAAGCCAATGTTTCCTTTTTGATTTTGTCTGGATGATCTATCCATTGATGTAAGTGGGGTATTAAAGTCCTCTACTGTTTTTTTAAACTCTCCTTTTTTGTCTGTTAATATTAATATTTTCTTTAATATATTTAGCTGCTTCTGTGCTGGGTACATAAATATTTATGAATGTTATACCCTCTTCTTGGATTGACTCCTTTATTGTTATGTAGTGCCCCTCTTTGTCTCTTTTTAAAAGATTTTGTTTACTTTTAGAAAAAGAGGAAGGGAGAGAGAAAAAGAGGGAGAGAAATATCCATGTGTTGTTGCCTCTTATGCGCTCCCTGCTGGGGACCTGGCCCACAACCCAGGCATGTGCCCTAACTGGGAATTGAACCAGTGACTCTTTGGTTTGCAGGCCCACACTGAATCCACTGAGCTAAACCAGCCAGGTCTTTTTATAGCTTTAGTTTTAAAGTTTATTTTGTCTGATATGAGTATTGCTACACCAGATTTCTTTTTGTTTTTATTTGCATGGAACATCTTTTCCATCCCTTCTCTTTCAGTCCATATGTATCTTTAGATCTGAAGTCTCATGTACACAGTATAAAAATGGGTCTTGTTTCTAAAAAATATTCAGCTACCCTATGCTTACCCTATGCAGGCCCATGCTTAAGAGAGCTCAGGCTCCTCTAATAGCTCTAGGACTCTGCGTGTATATATCTGAAACTTCCTTGGAACTTCTCTGCTCACTGAGATTCTACCCACCTCATCTTCTTCACCCTTTAAAAAAAACTCTCTAAGTTGGTGATTGTCCCTATGATTTGCAGCATCTAGGTATTCCCAGTAAACCTCTGGTTTTTTCAGCTGCTTTGCTCTTCCTTATTTCTTGAAACCCTCTTCTTTCATCTGAGTTCAGTTTCCTTCATCCTGAAGCTCCTTCTTTAGTAGTTCTTCCACCAAGGCTGCGTGGGTCATAACCTTAAACCTTGTACATCTGAATATATGTTATGTGTTCATTCTTTTCTAAGAATTTTAAAATCTTTTAATTTTTATTTTTCAAGTACATTTGATATTGAATATTATTTTAGATTAGTTTCACATGTACAGCATAGTGGTTAGACATTTATATAATTTACAAAGTGATCTCCTGATATATTTAGAACACACCTGGCACACGCCCACACTGGAATAGCAATTAAGTTAGAGACAGAATTCTAAGTGCAGAGATTATTTTCGAGGTTTTCCTGGATGTTATGCAATTTCACTAAAGCTGTGTCAGCACTCAAATTTGAGATTTGATGCCTCATTTCCATCTTCATCAATAATCTCTCTTCAAAAAAGAAAAACTTTGCTTTGGAGGTCATCCCCCAAATTTCTAATGTGTGTTCTGATTCTTTCTTTTCCCACCTCAGATTTATCATTTTTATCCTTTACAATCTGTTTAATCCTTGTAATAGCTGCTCCAAAACCTTATGGAAAGCACAGAACCCGTAACCTCATGTTTCTGCACTTCTTCCTCCCACAGACATCCAGAACATTCATCGACCTAATGAAAGAAGAAGCAGAGACTCAGAGCAGGCTTTCCTTTCAGTCCTTCAAGTCTTCCCCAATCTAATATACACCCCCCGCCCCCGCCCAGCCCAGGCTCAAATAATGTGACCCCCGCACCTGGCTGCAATTGCAACCATTCTGATTACCTGAGACTACTCCCATCTCCTATCACCTGTCACTACAGGGCAAAGCGCAAGGTAGTTTAAGCCCTGGAATATCATACACTCAGAAGCTATTCCTCCCCCTTTTCAGTCGTAGCCTGTCCCACCCTCCCTCGGTAGTTAACTTCTCAACACATTTGCATTCTGTGAGGTCTCAGAACTTACGGTTATCTGGCACAATCTATCATTTCACAGCTGAAGCGCCTCTTGAGAGGTAGAGGGCAGAGAAGTCTCCAGTGAAATCTGGGAGATTCTCCGGGCACCACAAAAATGCAGCGGGGAGGAGAGATGAAAGTCCAGAGCACTGACCGGGTCTTTGGGCAAGACAGAGGATCCGCAGCCGCAGGGCGTGGACCATCTGAACTAACATCACGGCTGTCCTCTGGGTCCCACAGACCCAAAAGAGAAGTCACAAAGCACAGGGCGAGTGAATAGCCACATGGGAAGCCTCGGTAGTGGCCCAGGGCCCTGTCTAGAGGCAGCAGGGGGCGGTGAATGCACCTAGGGCACGAACGAAGCCAGGATGCCTCTCCAGTCCTACAGAGGCCAGGCACCAGGCACAGGCCCAGGTAGCTGGAACGTTGCGCCGGGGTTGCGGAGCTGAACCCCTGGAAGGACGGGGCTCCACCGGTAGCCAGGGTGCAGGCGTGCGCTGCAAGTCCAGAGCACGGGTTAGCAGTTTCCGGGAAGCCGATCTACTTTGCGCCGCTCTTGGCGGGTTCAAGAGCTACGTAGGTCCCGTGGGGAAAGCCTGTGTGTGTGAGGGGCGGGGGGGGAGGGGTGGCGGCTCCCGGTGGGCGTGGCCCAAGGCCCCACCCTGGAGGCGGAAGCAACGGGGAAGGCGGACCCCAAGGTCCCGCCAGCCTGGCGCAGCGCTGGATCCGGAGGTAGCTGGACTACAGGCGCGTCCTCAGAGCCCAGGACCGCGGAGAGCCGAGGTGAGAGTCGCTGTCCAACGCCCCCGACCCGCCAGCCCCGGGACCGAGCTTCGAGTGAGAGTTGGGGGTCGAGATTCCTCTCAACTTCCTCTGGCCTTTCCCCAGGGAGATTTAGCTCTGCCTTTGACTGGGTTCTTCCCTTCCCTCTGTCACCGGCTTTCTCTCCTTTTTCTGTAAGTGCCAACCTATCCTGCCCCTCTGCCTCTATATTCTGTCTTTTGTTTCCTGGTCTCTTCCTGTTTTTCTCTCTAATCGATCTCACTTTTTCTGGTCTGTCTCTCCTTTACTACATATTTCCCCTGTCCTACCCCCTTTTCTCCCTGCCTCTTTCTCTCTTCCTCTCTCCTCCGTCCTTCTCCTTTCCCACAAGTCTGCCTTGGATTTTTTTTCCTCCTAGGTTGACTTTTCAGGTCACAATTCTTTTCAATCATCCATCCTTCCATTCACTCATCCTGTGTTACTCTCCTATTCTCATCCAGGGCTTGTGATCCTTTCTCCAACAGATTGCCTCCAAAGGTCTGGGCATGTAACTTCTTTAATGCCTGTTGTGGAGAAAATACACAAATTATCTAGTTATAAATCTATGAATTTTCATGGTTAACTTAAAGAAATACTTGGCTTTAAAGACAAGACATTGATTTAATCCTTTTCTTGACATTTCCTTTAGTAATAGGCTAAACAGCACCTCACTTAACTAAAACTTGCACAAACATTTAGGGGACACTGAGAATCACACCATCTTTGTGTGGAGGTTGTACAAGGCCAGGTAGGTGAGGAGGGAGGAGTTGGATTCAGAGCTCAGTTGCAGAGAGACAATAGTGAAGCCAGGACTTTGCATGTGAAATATTTTGGTTAAAGTTGAAATAAGGAATTTACTGTATATTTTCAAAATATATACTTGTCAGTGCTGCTGATGTGCAGAAATTAAGTTACATAATTAATGTTGACTGAGACAGATATTTTATAGCAATTATTATGGCATTTGAAATTACTGTTTTTGTGTACATTAGGACCATGGTGAAAATATTTCTTAACATCATATATTGTCCTAGACACTATCTAAGTGAAGAAATCTAGATAAATAAATCTGAGTCATTTCAAGGAATAAAATAGAAGTATTGAATATCAAAACATTTTTTGCTTTTTGTTAAAAATTTAATTTTATCAGAGAGACATGCTTCAATTATTTAATGATATTTTTATAACATACATTCAGACACATGTATACTTAAACTACATATGTGTGTATACACACTAAACTGTAAGGAGAAAAGTTGTTTGTTTTAAGCTATTAATTACCATGTAACATTTGAAGCTTTGGGTTTTTATAAATAATAGAACCTGTCTTTTTAGTTTATTGTTATTTTTAATAATAATTCAGCTATTTAACTGTTCAGTTGATATAGATAAGGGAATTTATTAGTAGATAAATCACATGGCAGCAAGCAGAAATTAAATATAATGAAAAAGGATTGAAGTATGTTTATTGAAAGAATCTTTCATTTTAGATCAAAGAATGTTGAACAAATTCATAGGTATATGTATGGAACTCTGACTTGGAAGACTGTTTTGTTGACTGGACAATTTGTCTTCTAAGTTGTTTTAACCACTGACTTCCAATGTGTTAGAATTCTGGAGTGGGGTGGGTGAAATGGATGCTTTTCAAATGATTTAGATTATTGTGTGCTTTGCTTAGATTTCTCTTTCAGAAACCTATGAGGTGACAACTTTTCTTTAAAACAGATAACTACAGCATTTTTTAAAAAATTAAAGGTTAAGTCTTAAACTGAAATGCTTTATTTTTATTTTTTCTTTAAGTAGGCTGTAATTATCCTTTCTAGTAGATGACACTATTGTTGGCATCAGGTAGAGTTTGGCTGGGAAATCTGATGTACAGCCATGGAATTTTCCCCTGAAGGCAGCCACTGGAATTGGTCCACATGGCCAAGTTAGGTCTCTGGCTGACCTTATTATGGGTCTGATGGCTGGCTGAATCCTGGGAATCCTGCATTTAGTTTTGCTTGAACACAGCAGGCATTGATGCTGGAGGAGTATAGGCATAGCTGGACATGGAACCTATGGGAGCTGGCCTGGAAGCCTTCCTCTTCCCCAGCTCCATGGCACCACCAGCCAGCCTCCAGGGAGCCTGGATAACTCTTTGATTTTTAATTTTCTGAGGGTTCCAGCATTAAGAAGATGCCTAGAAAACATGTATGTCTCTCTTCTCAGGAAAACCCAGTATCTCACAATCCATAGTTAGAAGAGGTTAATACATAATTATCCTTTGGAATTTTCCTAAAGGATTTGAGAAGCATCTCCAGAGTTTAGGGAACCAAAGTAGCACAGAAGATATTTTCTGTGCTCCTTTGTTTTAGCTGAAAAGGAAGGCAAACACAGGAAGGCACTGCAGGGCCATGTAGATAGTGTCACTGAGACAAATCTAGTTTCTGAGCTGCAGCTTGGAACTACTGGAGGCTAGTTAGCTGACTCGGGGTGGAGAGTATCTTTATGTATCTCAGGAAAATTGAGGTCATTCAGTTATTTGCTACCAAATCTTTCTTCTGTAAATGGAGTATAAAATGACAAAAGTGCCAACCATTTGGTCACTCATTAAACACCACTGTGCACTAGTCCCTGGGTGCACAGGAATAGAGGGAAGGTGGTCATGACTTTGACTCTGACCCTTTGCACTAGCATGATAATTAATTGATACTACCTAACATTTATTGATTGAGCTAGGCTCTTTAGCACTTGGTTATATTAATCCATCTAATTTTTGTAACCATCTAATAAAGTGGGCACCAAGGTGATCCTTTTTTGAAAATAGGAAACAGAGGCAGAGAGATCAGCACCTTGCCCAAGGTGACCAGTTTGGTAAGAGCAGAGCAAGCATCTGACCCAAGAGCCTGTTCACTTCTATGTGATATAAGGCTTGATGATTATATGGGACAGCCTGGTTATGGCATGAAAAGGAAAGTAATATGGGAGAATGTGGCAAGTGCTTCCCAGATGAAGGAATGATCTGAATCTTCAGTCAATACCTTGAGAATGGGTAACAAACAAAGAAACATGTGCTTTTAACACCATTGGGTGGGTGAGGCTTCATTTCATATGTAGCACTTCCCCTGTTGGTCAGTAGAATCCTGGTTGGTGGCCCAGTAACTTTGGGAGCCTGAGGGAGCAGCATTCCCATGGTAGGGAAAGCTGGATGTAGTCAGACACCTTGTGGACTTGGGAGCTCAGTTTCAGAGATCATCACTTAGTACTCCCATGATCTAAAGGCTCAGAAATTGTTGAAGAGTTTGAGATTGAAATCAGTTTCTTTTCATTGGAACAACATAGATGGTACTGAAAGATGTCTGTGTAGCTCAGAGAATGTGTTACTGAGTTCAGACTGAAAGAACTGAGGAGAACGAGAAAAACCCCTTTTCAGGACACCCATGATAGAGAGTGATAAGGACCAGTAAATGGTGTCACAAGGTGAGATCCTAGAATAAATTGAGCTTATTGAAGAGAGTGGAGGACAACAAAGTGTTCATTAATATTTGTAGAGGGCAAGGAGAACAAGGGCTGCATAGACCCACTGGCTGCCAGGGCAGCTGGTGTCTGTGGAAGGAGAAAGAGGAAGGAGCAGCTTTGCTTTGCCTGGGGTCAGAGAACCATCCCCCAATTTCAAAGGACACTGGTAGGTATAGGTAGGAAAGGAGAAGTGAGATAGTGCATGTGGCCTGTGCATTTGGTCTTCTGTATCTGAACTCACTGGCCAGGGCATGGAGTGACCCCAGAGATGACATCACATATCTGCAAAGGTCCTCTGGGTACATGATAGAGGTGCAGGTAGCCTGGAGCTGGATGAGACTCCAAGTCTGATGCTGACCTTGGAAAAGAGCCTCAGAGTCTATCAGCAAGAAGAGTTGAGCATCAGAAGTTGGCAGGGGCGCAATGGGGAGAAGCCATGTCAGACTCACATCATTTTCCATTTTGAGAAGCTTGAATCTGGTGATTGTTGCAGACAGAGTGGACTGAGATTAGATGGGACTGCAAACAGAGTTTTGTAGGATATTCTTTGCACTTGCCAGAGTAACTTTACCCCAGTAGTGCTGACGCATGTGAGAGTTAGTGACCCTCAGGGAGATTGGGAGTCATGCCAAAAGTCAGTATCTTTATTTGCTCCTTTTCTTCTCCCTTTTTCCTGTTCTTCCTCCTCCTCCTGCTCATTATCATTATTTTTTATTATATCATTTCCTTGTCTTCTTTCTTCTCCTTTTCATTATTGAGATTTGTCTTGCAGCATTGATGGAGGATGAAGTTGGATGGATATCTAACACAGCAGTTAGTAGAATCCAGGTCCACAGTGTCTCAAAAAGATGAAATGCAGCGCTGAGTTTAGCCAACATGATATTCGGCAGATTGAGGATGAATGCATTTGGGTTGAGACATGCAACTTTCCTCGTATGGGTTTTGTGAAAATACCATGAAGTAAGGTGATTAAGCCTAAGGTATGTAGGTATGTAGATACTTAAGTAGTCAATAAACAGTGATTTCTATTCTTAGATCATAAAGGAGCCTGGTAACAAATATTCCATCCTGTAATAAGACTATATATCTAAAAGTTCAGTGATGAAAAGAGGGTCACATCTGTGGCTCAGGGCACTCTGTACAGTCCTGGCAACAGTGCTCACACAGCTGTTGGCAAAGATTGTTTGAGTTGTGAAGGCAGCCCATTGGGGCTGTCTACAGAGGGATGTTGAGGTGCAGCAGGGCCAGGAGGACAGCAGGGAGGTTCCTGCCCAGGCTTGGGACATATATCTAGGTGATAGTTTTAAAACAGCATCTAAAGAACTGCCTGAGAGAAAGAGAGAGAAGGGGATGCAGAGACACATGTTCTTGTGCGTGTATTATATGTGTATTTGAGTATGAGTGTGTGTGTGAATGTATGAGTATGAGTATATATAAATGTGTGTATGTTTGTGTATGTGTGAGGGTATGAGTATACACAGGTATGTGTTTTTTTGTTTTGTTTGATTCTCACCCAAGGATTTTTTTTTATTGATTTTAGAGGGAGAAGGCTGAAGAGAGAAAGAAGGAGAAAGAGAGAAATATTGAGGTGAGAGAGCAACATCAATCAGTTGCCTTCCACACACACACCAATGGGGGATTGAACCCACAACCTAGGTATGTGCCCTGACCGGCAATCGAACCTGCAATCATTTTAGTGCTTGGAATGATGCTCCAACTAAAATGAGCCACTCTGCCAGGGCCTGAGTGTGTGTTTCTTTGTAGAGCTCATGCAAGCACAGCAATAGGGCTTCAAGCCAATCAATTACATTTTGAGAAATGGAGAGAATTGGCTTCACCCCAATTAGAATCACGCACTGGTAGATTTGAAAAGGATTGTGGAGATAATTTAGCTCAACCCTAATTTGCAGATGAGAAATTGAGGCTGAGAGAGGTGGATAGTCAGTTCAGGGGAACTCAGTGGACTGATATGGCTGCCTATGCCTCTTCAAGAAACATTGGCCAGAACTAATCTCTGATGTCAATGGCATCCTTTTTGAAGAATTACTTTGGAAGGTATGTTAAGAAAGTATCAGATTCCCCTGGAAGCACAGTTTGGACTTGGTGCTTACTGCCAGGGCCCTGTGAGGGTGACATGGGTAGTTCAATTAAAGGAGGCTTTGGGGACACACTTTTGGGTTTCTGATGCCGACTCTGGCCAGCAGTGTCTGTGGTGTTGTGGATGACACAAAACAAATTCACACAGACTAACAAAGTCCTGTGGAGAGAAAGGGATGGCTCGACCACTCTCTCAAGGAGAGCACCTCGGCCCTTGCCTTGACAAGCTTTTATTGACTTTCTGATAGCATACATGAAAGGAGGTTCTCATTCATTATCCTTAGGTTTGCTTTAGGTAATTGCTTTTTACAGATAACAAAGGAAAGGATGTTATTGATTATTTCCTACCGATTAACAAGGAAAAAATGTTGCAAATGCAAGGGAACGATAAGAGTAATTGGTCTGGTTACACTTCAGTCCTTGGGAGAATTAGCATAGACTTCAAGAAGTTACTTTAAAGATATGCAGTAAGCATTTGCTGCTTCAACTCAGGGTGAGGGACTTTTAGAAAAAGCAAGTTTCAAAGCAGCCTACGTACAATGCAGGCCTGATTTTCCATGGGAAAGCTGATCCGTGGGTTTGGTGTCCTGTGTGCCATCACTCACCTATGGGCTTTCCAATAGGGCTGGGCTACATTTGCCATTGCCAGGCAGATTGGTTCCCTATAGGTTTCAACCCCAGTTGTACTTCCTACTTGTAAGGGACATTGGGCAGGGTGTGTAGCTTTCCAAAACTCATGTCCTCCCATCTGTGAAAGGACAAAGATGGAAGGAGGTAACATATGTAAAACACCCATCACAGACTCCTGCCACTCAGATTGAGGGAGGGCAGGGTGTCTGGGCTTCCTTCTCTATGTGGGGCAGGAGGCAGGACGAGAAGAAAGAGCTGACATGAGCCCACATGGTATTTGTGCATAACAAGCCCATGGAAGTACCTATGAAGAAGCTCAGCCACCTATTTCTTAGGGTCTTTATGGGCCTGGTAATAAATATTTTCTAATGATGAAAACATGCAGCACTCAGTCAACTGTGGCCTAGCAGTACTACTCACCAGCTGAGGTGGGGTGCTTGAAGATGGGTTTCCCAATTTCTAGAACTTGCTGATGGAGCTGATTATAGAAAAGCAGGAATGAATGCCTCCCCAGCAGGGCTGATGGCACCCTCTCCTCCTTGGTGCCACCCTCACATATGGCCATTATATATCTCTCCTTGAAGCCTCAAGAGCAAAATGGAAGCTGGGTTACCTTAGTATGTCCAGCAGGTGGGCACAGAGGACAGTTGACAGTTGCCAGGTGTGCAGAAAGAAAGAAAGTGGATTCATGTGTAAGGAGAACCAAGTGTTTTCACTTCCAGCAAGCAGAGGCAGAAGAGACCCTCACTTGTTCCTGGGGTAGGGCCAAGTAGAGAGGTGGCTGCCCCTGTACCCCACACCTAGGTATGGGGTATTTATTGCTTCCACTTCTATCTCTCCGCACATGTGTACCTGCAGGGGCTTCTGTCCCCAGGTGCCTAAAGTTCTTGGCACTTCTGAAGATTGGAGCAGGGGGGGAATTGGCATGCTGTGTGGCAAGGAATGCAAACTTCCCTAAATCAGTGTCCAAATATCTTAGACCTGTCAACAGAACCAGAACTGGCTGGTTGATGTATGCTCCATTAATACAGCAGCTGCTGCCTGGATGTGACAGGTGTGGAGAGAGTAGCGAGCCACGCCTCTTGGTGGAAGCATTGTGCAGTGTGGTCGTTGCTCCCTGGTGGAGTCCTGGAGGTGAAAGCATGTGGCATAGAGCTCTGAGACAGGGTGAGTTGTGGCATCTATAGTAGTCAGAGTTCTTTGAATGCAAACAACAAGTGAAGAGCACCTCTCTCACTGCCTGCTGCTTCTTCTCTCTGCAGAGTCCTGTGGTCCAAGTGTTGCTGGTCCAACCAGCAGGGGAGCTCTCCAATCTTCCAGCTCTTCCCAGGGCCAAGCCCTCTAGAATGCCAAAGCCCTGAAGATGACAACTGTTGGAGTGTCTGCCTTGCTCAGCTGCCCCAGGCCCTACTAATCAGCATGGATGCTCAGAAGGGGATTCTGCATAGCCCTTCATCTGAAAACAGTCAATGGCTTAGTGAACCCAAGCAAAGTGAGGGCTACAAGCCAAAGCACCTGGAGAAGGCAAACTTCCCGGGCTCTGAGGGTGCCATCATTGGGGGTGGCCAGGATGTGACCAGTGTAGAGCTGGCACTGGTAACACCCACAGGGAAAGTTAGACTAGGAAAGCCATTGGCCCAGAAGGTGTGCTGGAAACAGGAGCAGAGCGCCTTCATGGTGGTCCCTCAGCTCAAGAAAAGGCTACAGGGCGCACAAGCCAAAGATACGGAGCATGGTGCCCTCGCAGGCCAGCCTGGCCCTCAGCAGCTGACCCAGGACGACCCCAGGAAACAAGCTGGCAGCACAATCTTCTCTGCGTGGCCCAGCAGAGCCCGACAGAAGCAGAGAAGTGCCTTCAGCAAACCAGCCAGGTATCTATCAGGGAGACCTGGGTCAGCCTCTCTTTTCCAGGCAAGCAGACCTGCAGATGCCATGCGGGAGCTGTTGGGACTCATCAAGATGGTAGATTTTCCTTGTTGGGGTCAACTTTCCAATTCTAAGCTTTTGATGGGTGATTTCTGGAACCTGCACATGCTGCCACAGAACACTCATCTCTGCAGTGATTTTCTGAGTACCCCTACGCTGTGGCTTAAGCATGCCATGGCCCAGATACCCACACCTTTGTCATCATCTTCCCCTGCCTCTTGGGCCTTCCTGCCACCCATGTTCCCTTCCCAGGGCTTGTCCACCCAGAACTGGTGTGCAAAGTGCAACCTCTCCTTTCACATGACCTCGGACCTGGTTTTTCATATGCGGTCCCACCACAAAAAGGAACATGCAGGGCCTCACCTATATTCTAAAAAGCTAACAGAAGAGGCACTCACATGCCCCATTTGTCATGAGTACTTCCAGGAGCGCCACCATCTCTCCCGGCACATGACTTCTCACAGTTAACAGGTGGCTGTGGGACAAACCTCTAAGTGCAGTGTCCACCATTTGGCAAGGGCAAAGAAATGGTTTGCCAGGGCTTCCTTTGAAAAGACAATTTGCAAGTGTCTGTGAGGCTGTCTGCAATGGACTGCCTAGATGAATAGCTCGGTCATAATTAGCAAAAGTGTTTGGCTGTGATACGCTTTGAAATAAAGTAATGAAAAAAATGATGTGTTTTGCTAACCTGGGGTATTGGGGCTACTAGGCACAAAGTATCTCTAATAACTTTAAGAATTGGGGGCCCTACTCCTCTCCCCATTCCTTTTGTTCCTTATGGAGACAAGTGTGGCACACAGCATGGGCTCTGGATGCAGACAAACCTGGATCTGAGTTTTAGCCCTTTTAAATACTAGACCTGACCTTGAACAAATGGCTTTAATTGTCTGAACCCCAGTTTTCTCATCTGTAAAATGTAGTTTATGACACCTGTGTTTTGGGAGATGTTTTGGGGGGTTACTTGGAAAGATGTAAGGAAAATGGCCAGCACAGCACCTAGAGCAGTGTGATCACTGTGTAAATAACATGTATTATCATGATCCAGATTTGTTACAAAACAAAATCTAGGTGGCAAACAACCCAGAGTACCTACTTCTCACTAGGGGATCTGTGGGTCAGCTGTGGTTGACGTGATTTTTGCTGGCTTGGCTCCAGGTCACATATTTAGGTCCATGCTCTTTTTCTCTGGAACTGATGGGCTGCCCAGATCATTCTTCTCTCATGGTTATGCTAAAGCACTAGAGGGCTAGTCCTACTGCACAAACATGTCTCAGTCCTGATGCAGATCCTGGCTCCTGGGGTACGCTGCATTATGGATGAGATGAGACAAATTCACACGGACTACCCAGTCCTGTGGAGGAAAAGGGACGGAGTGGCTTCTCTCTCAAGAGGAGAAAAGCCTCAGAGCACCTTGGCCATCCTCAAGAGGAGAGTGCTTCTACCCTTGCCTTGACAAGTTTTTATTGGGTTCAATTTGCACAGGAATACAGGGTGTATATGTAAAGTTCATCAATCATTGTCAGGCAGAAATGATTAAACAATAGATAACATTCAGAGAACTCTGAGGGCTTATTCTGAGTCAGGGTCAGATAGTTAAAGGGCTGTAAAACTTTGGGGAACAAACACACTTCCTGCTTGGACCCTTATCATTTAAATTGAGGGTATTAGCAAAGTAGGTTTCATAGGATTTTATGCATTCTTTCTTAGGCCTGATCGCCCTAGGGAACCCACCCTTTCCAGCACAGGGCCACACCCACCTCCAGCAATGTTTCAGGCTTACTGCACTGTTTCAGGCTTAAGTCAGGCAGGGGAAGTAAGGCAGCCAAGAGATTAGGAGACTTCTTGCAGACAGAATGAGGACTCAGGCTATCTCAAAGCCAAGGAGCAAGGGTCCATCACCCTGTTTTTCTATTGCCCCCACAGTCCTTCCCTGAGGGCCCCTTCATGACCGTACCTGTCTTAATGTCATCCCTCTTTTGAGGAATCTTACCCACCATTGGCTACCCAATCATCTACCAGGGGCCAAGCAAGATGAAGAGAAAACAGGCAGAGGTGGGGCCCCTACAAGGAAGATAAGCTTTGTCTCCTAAGTGGTTTATGATCCCAAGGTCCTTTACTCAGCCTGAGCCACAGCGGATTACAGCTTCTGAAACCAGGCAGGGCAGTTCCCAACATAGTCCTCTGTTTGGGTCACTTCTGCTAATGTTTCTTTGGCCAAAGCAAGTCAATGGCCAAGCCCAATGTTAAGGAGTGAAATGTGCATGCTACTGATGGTGAAGCCATGATGAGCAAGTGAGTGTATCATCCTACTGTAGGAACATGAAGAATTGAGATCAACAATTCAGCCAGAATTTTTCACATTCTGAATATGTGAAAAGGGAAAAATGGAACAACTCACCTCCTCACCTATCACACAACCCTTAGCTCTCAGGAAGGGACTATGAGCAAAAGTTTAAAGCTGAAAACACTGAGGATTGGAAGAGTTGTATTATTTTCTCCTCTGCTTTTCCATGTTTGTCCTTGCTAACCTCAGGTCATAAACTCTGACATCATGCAGGGTACTTTTATGAAGGCCATTTCTTGGTAGTTCTTTTGAGTTAATGCAATTTTTTTGATGGATTTCTACTTCACTTTCAGGATTTGTTCATCTGACCTGCAGTTTGTAGCCCTCTGGTGGAGCCTCCCTCACAGAGCTCAGGCTTATGGTTTAACATGGGAGACATGCTTAAGTCAGACCTGTGGGGAGGGAGGCCTCCTGAGGATTGGGGACATGAGCTGAGCTTCAAAGTCCAGAAGGCTTTGCTGATTTGTACAGAGAAGGCAGTGGCTGAGGAAAAGAGTGGTCTAGAGCTGCAGAAGTTCTAGGGTGTGACACGGCCAGCATGAGGAGGATGAGCTGGGGAGGCAGCCCTCAAGAGGAGATAGGGAAACACAAAGGCCTCCAAAGAGAAGAGTTTGGATCAGCGTTTGAGAGCGCTCATTCCTAGAAGCACTTGGAGGGGAACTCTGTTTATAGTTGGAAGGGAAGGATGGTATGGAGAGAGGAGATGACCCCCTGAGGCATTTTCTTTTGCATTTGGAAGGAGCCAGAAGTGTTCCCCTGCAGGCACCAACAGAGAACCTCCATTTTCACAGGGAATCTTGGAGGATTCCCCTCTCCCTGAGAGACACTAGGAATGATCTGCAGGCCAGCCCCTTTGGGATCTATGTGGGGGCAGAATTTGCCCAGAGATGCTGTGCCCAAATCAGTCTGAAGCTGCAAGGAGCCTCCCTCCTCTGCTGTCTCATGTGGGACAGAAAAAGTTTGTACCTGGGGCATCCACATGTCATACCCAGGAGGTAGACATTTAATTCCCATTTTACTGCAGAAGAAACTGAACTCAAAGAGGTTAACTGACTTTCCTGAGACCATGGGTACAAGAACAAGACCCCAGGATCTCCTTCCTCATTTTGAGCTCACATCCTTCCTAGCCTACTACATATCTCCTCCGTGTGTTCATGTGTCATCATGAATGGTTTGAAAACTAGGACCAGGCATTGATTTCAACTTACACCCTGCCCCCCCACCACACATACACATTTCTTTTGCCTTTCTCTTTTGCGTTTTTCATTATCTTGAGTACTATGTTGTTTTACTGATTTGTCTTGAGAGATATTTGCTGCTTTGAGCACTGCTGTACCCCCAGCAGCTAGAACAATGTAGGCACATAGTGGTTGTTCAACAGGCATTTTTTGTTTGTTTGTTTTAGTATATTTTATTGACTATACTATTACATTTGTTCCATTTTCTCCCCTTTACACCCCTCTGCCCTACACCTCTCCTCCAGCACTCACACCCCCCACTTAGTTCATGTCCAAGGGTCATACATATAAGTTCTTTGGCTTCTCCATTTCCTATACTATTCTTAACCTCCCCTTGTCTATTTTGTACCTACCAATTAAGCTTCTTATTTCCTGTACCCTTCCTCCATTCTTCTCCCTCTGCCTTCCCACTGATAACCCTCTATGTGGTCTCCATTTCTGTGATTCTGTTCCTCTTCTAGTTGTTTGCTTAGTTTGTTTTGTTTTTGTTTTTAGGTTCAGTGTTGATAGTTGTGAGTTCGTAGTCATTTTACTGCTCATGGTTTTGATCTTCTTCTTTTTCTCATTTGTTGAAGGAATGAATGAAATGCTTAGTACCAGCCTCGCTGCTGACAAACCTTGAATCAACTTCTCACAGGAGTTTGACATCTGTCAAACTGTGTGCATAACCATCCTCATCTGGCTTATTGGATTGGTTCATAATTTCTTTGAAATCACTTTGAGAGGCATAAACATATTATGCTAAGACAAAATAGAAATTTAGAATTGATACTGTAGAATTCTAGTCCATTCCCTCATTTTACAGCAGTAAGCATTTGTGTCCACGGATAAGATGACCTACAGAGTGTTGCAGGGCAAGTGGTGGTGAGATCAAGGCCAGGATTCCTGAAATACCTATGAGAACTCAGCCTGTGAGTCTTCCTGGCCTGCCGCACTCCTCAAGGAACCACAGCATTCAAAAGCAAGGGAGGTGTTATGAAAAAATAAATAAATTTAAGCTAATCAAATTAATTCAAGTTATGAAGAAGCATAACAAAACATCTTTACCAAGCTCAATTTTTAAGATGAAATTTAGTTTGATAAAAATTGACTTTGACAATGGAGTTTATTTTGGTAAAAATTGAGGTAAATGCAAGTTGCTTTGCAGACATTTAAATTGACAAACCGAAAGAGGATTTATAGAGGTGATGGTTTGCAGCTTATTAATGTGACAGTTACTACTTGTCACCAGGCTGGGTTCCCAAAGTCTTCTTGGCAGTTTAATCCTGTCTTAATTCACTCTTTTCTCCTGCCCTCTTTTCACTACTGGAGAGTAGTCACTTTAAATCATGACTTTGCCCTCTCTCTGTCACCTTCCATTCCATTTAAGGGTTGGCTGGTGGTGTTGCCACAAAACATCACATCAGCAGGTATGAATTTTCCTCTACAATTCTTGGCTAAAAATGGTCACATTCCTTAAATTCTTTACATCATATTTAATTTCCTCTGCACTCCAATTCTTTGGCTTTGATATGCAACTTGTCTTTTGGAAATTTCCCTCCTGTCTCCCAAGTTCAGTGAAAGCTCCCCAGCACTCCACACCTAAGAAGGTAACCTCTTAACATCATGCCACCTCCCCATGCTACCTTGCTGTCTTTACCACTATTTTCCTATAGGCTCTGTCCTCTCGTCCACCTCTCCCATGGTCCTGCGTCTTTGGCCATCCAGGGACTGGCAGCCAAAATGAAATGCATAGACTTGAGAAAGCATATTAGTGATGGTGGTGATGAGGAGAGGCAGGAATCACCAGCTGAACATCCTTAACTCTATTATGGTCCCAGTCTTCAAGCAGGCCAGGTGTTAGGCCTGGCACTACTAATCTCATCCATACGGACCTATTCCTCTGGGCACAGGAAGAGAATTCTCCTTAGGGTGAAAGGCAGCAGTTGTCTCAAGGTGAACCATGCATCCTTCCTTATTTTGGAAGGTGCTTGCATCCCTTAGAGGTAGCAGGCCTCCCCTGCAGGCCACTTCTTTTCAGAAAAATGGTTAACACATCCTGGCTATTTGCATGATGTTTTTTTTTTTTTTATTTTTTGTAGTTGAAATCATGTAGGAAGTCTAAGATCATATAGCAGGATATAAATCCTATAGAAAATAAACCCACTTTTCCTATGTGTTTTTATTTGTGCCACTTCTTAGGAAAAAAGAATTTTTGGAAACCAATATTGAATGTGGAATGAGGAGATAGTGCATGCTTGGAGGAGGGTTGGGGTACACTAAATTCAATTTTTTCTTCCCTGGCCATAGTGTGTTTTCCTGGGGCAGGAGACAGGAAGCCAGTGGCCTCTGATACCCTTGCTATTCTAAGCTGCTTGGATTAGGAGGCTATTTTTAGCACCAGCTCTCCTAGTCAGTAAGGCAATAAATAGGTCCTTAGGCCAAGTGGCATTAATCCTCAGGGGCTAGGAAATGAAAGATGGGCACTATAGAGTGGGGACTTAAGAGGAAGGTTTCCTTGTCCACCAGTGTAATTTGGACTGCATTATTTTTCTTTTTGAGTTGTGTTCTCTCCTTGCACTAAAGCTGTGTAGATAACCAAGGCCCACAAACATGTGGGCAGATGCAGGGACATGGGAAGCAGGAGAGTGAGATGGGAGAAGAGCTGGTCCTCTCCTCTGGTGCTCCAGCCCTCTCTGAAAAGAGAGGACCTATGGGATCTGGCAGGTGACCCCTTCATAGTCCTTCCTAGGTAGGTTCCTGGCCCCTGCTTTCTAGGGTGAGGGTGAGTCAGGTATCTAGCAAGGATCCTGATGGTGAAAGCCACCATTCCTTTCCTCTTCTAATTACGCAGATCCTGGCACAGGCATGGCTTGTTCCTGTTGGGCAACATTTCAACATGGGCCCCTGGAACTCTGAAGCACTTCCCTTCATCCCGCTCACCCTAGCCCTGTGCCCTGTCCCCATCCTCTGCTGCTCTCATCTGGTCCCATGTCTTCTGCGCCTCCACCACATGCCATGACTGGCCTGACCCACTCAGGATATGACTGGGATTGTGCAGAAGGGAGAGATGGACTCAGCATGCCATATGTTTCTTTATCCATATAATGACCCCATGGTTTGGCTGCCCAGAATCTGGTCTGAGTTGCTATTGTTGCAACATAGCCCATCTGGAGTCCTACAGCCACTCCAGCACCAATGGGTGGAGGTACGGAGGGCCACCCTCAGTCCTCATTGCTCTTGGTTGACCTCCCTCCTTACCATGTTTCCAGGAGGGCCAGAGAAATAAGACCCCTTGAATACTTGCATCACATAATAATGCCTTTTCAGTAAGAGGGGCCTCGTTCATTCATTCATTCATTCATTCATTCATTCATTCATTCATGGTGTGCTGAGCTTTCCTCCCAGGTACCAAGCTTGTTTGGGCTTGGAGGAGCAGATACAAGCAAGCTAAGTTTCTATCCCCGAGTGCCCCATAGGACAATTGGGGAGGCTAATGATACAAGAGAGACAAGCACTGTGGCAGAGGTGTTCAGGGGACTGTGGAAATGCACAGAGAAATCAAGGACTTTATCTAACCAGGTGATATCAGAGCAGGTTCTAGGGAGCAAGGGGGTGCTAGAGAGCATGGAAAACCTGACACACCACAAGCCCTTTGCTAGGTTGGGGTCCTGGTGTCCACAGACCAAAGAAAACAGGTTGGGGGGACAGAAGACAGACAATAGCCTGGTCCAGCCTTCTCACTGCTAGGCAGTGGGACCCTTGAGGAGTCCTCAAGCAAGGGGAGACATGAGAAGGTTGCATGGTAAGGGAGAAGCCCTGTCTGGAGTCTGAAGCACAGAGATGAGACAAGAGGCTGTGGTGGGGATTTACACATAGATCCAGGACCCCAAGACAAGGGAGACAGATTGCATTGCAGGTGGGCCTAGAACAGAGTGCTATTAATTCAGATAACTCTTCTTGGGTCCTGATGATTGTGTGGGCACAGGGTAGATAGACAGAGGGCTGAGAGAAAAAAGTCAGAAGTGGCTCCCAGATCTCTATCTTGTGTGTCTGTATTGTGTGTGTGTGCGTGTGTGGGATGGGGGAAGAAGAAGAGAGGCAGGAAAAGATAGAACCCAAGAATGTAAGCGTATCAGGGGCCACATATTTGCCTGAACATTAATAGGGCTAATGAAGAAAAAGGTGAGATCACAGTATACAATAGTACTAAAATTCAATCATGCACTTAATCTTATTTCAATTTAGTAGAAGGAAAAGGGATAAAATCTTGCTTTCCATTTGGACTGTCCTGTTTGGACAGAGAAGTTTCAAAGTTTTCCAGTGGAAAAAGTCCTTGGTATTGATGGTGGCCCAGCAGTGTGCTCAGATTCCACAGCTCTCTTGGGTCCAGGGAAGTCAATATTGTGTAGTAAAGTCAACCCAGTGCCCTGGGGGAAGTGGTCTGTGGCAGATGCTGCCTGGATTCAACAGGCAGGAAGGCCAGAAGGTAGCAGTACTCATCCTCACTCAGACGTCTTGGAGCTGGGGTCCACACTGCTCTTCCAGCCTCACTCCCACCATGACTTTTGGAAGGGTCCTAAAGGTCTCACTTTTGGGTCTCCAGTGACTCCAGTGGAGCAGGGTTACATGGCTCCCAGGACACCAGCCAGGGACCTCATTCCCCCCAGGTTGTCCTGTTGGAGGAGGTATTGGGGTCCACATGCTATAAGCTTCTCACCCTGCTAGGAGTGGGCCTTGTCACCAGAGACAGCAGTAACAGGCTGCACTTGGATGAACAGGGCAGGTACCCAGACCATTGCCCAGGGCTGCTTTCCCCTCAGCAGCAACATAGCATGCCAGGATGCTGCATGGCACCTGAACTTTTGGGACTTTGGCAGAGATGGAAAATAAGGGCGTGAGAGGTACATGTGAAGGAAAGTAGACTTGCTGTGTAGAATTAAATTGGAAGGATCTGGGACAGGGAGGAGAGGATTCTAACTGAAACCTGGACTTTTCTTTCTTTTTTAAAAATATATTTTATTGATTATGCTATTACAGTTGTCCCATTTCTCCCTCATCATTCCCCTCCACCCTGCACCCCCCCACATTCCCTTCCTTTGGTTCATGTCCATGTGTCATAATTCTTTAGCTTCTACATTTCCCACACTATTCTTGCCCTCCCCTGTCTGTTTTCTAACCACTGTCTATGCTACTTATCCTCTGTACCTCTTCCCCTTTCTCCTCCTCCCCCTCCCCTGTTGCTAACCCTCCATGTGATCTCCATTTCTGTGTTTCTGTTCCTGATCTAGATGTTTGCTTAGTTTGCTTTTGTTTTAGGTGTGGTTGTTAATATGTGTGAGTTTGCTATCTTTTTCTGTCCTATTTTTTATCTTCTTTTTCTTAGATAAGTCCCTTTAACATTTCATATAATAAGGGCTTGGTGATGATGAACTCCTTGAACTTGGACCTTATCTGAGAAGTGCTTTCCCTTCCATTCTAAATGACAGCTTTGCTGGAGAGAGCGATCTTGGATGTAGGTCCTTGCCTTTCATGACTTGGAATACTTCTTTCCAGCCCCTTCTTGCCTGGAAGGTCTCTTTTGAGAAATCAGCTGACAGTCTGATGGGAACTCATTTGTAGTTGACTGTGCCCTTATCCCTTGCTACTTCTAGAATTCTCTCCTTCATTTTAATCTTGGCTAATGTAATTATGATGTGCCTTGGTGTGTTCCTCTTTGGGTCCAACTTCTTTGGGGCTCTGTGAGCTTCCTGGACTTCCTGGAAGCCTATTTCCTTTGCCAGATTGGGGAAGTTCCCCTTTATTATTTGTTCAAATAAATTTTCCACTTGTTGCTCTTCCCCTTCTGGTACCCCTATAATTCGGATATTGGAACATTTAAAGATGTCCTGGAGGTTCCTGAACCTCTCCTCATTTTTTTGAATTCTTGTTTCTTCCTTCTTTTCTGTTTGGTTGTTTCTTTCTTCCTTCTGGCCCACTCCATTGATTTGAGTCCTAGTTTTCCTCCCATCACTATTGGTTCCCTGTGCATGTTCCTTCATTTCACTTATTGTAGCCTTCATTTGTTCATCTAATTTGCAATTAAAATCAACCAATTCTGTGAGCATCCTGATCACCAGTGCTTTGAACTGTGCATCTTATAGGTTGGCTATCTCTTGGTTGCTTAGGTAAATTGGCTCTGGGGCTTTGATCTGTTCTCCGGTTTGAGCCTTTTTTTTTTTTGGTCTGGTCACGGCTGTTATGTAGTGAAGGGTGGAGCCTTAGGTTTTCCCCAGGGCGGAGCAGCCCAGTTGTTGGGTAGTGATGCTGTATGTGGGGGCAGGGTCCAAGAGGGAACAATGGCACTTGCTCCATGTGGGTGGGCTTTTGTATGTTCTAGGACCCTGTGGGTCTCTCCAACGAACTCTCCTGTGAGACTGGGAGTCTCTCCTGGCACCCCAACCCCCACAAGTGTTTTCAATCAGTGTTTTTTTGGTTATATTTCCTGGTGCTGGGGCCCTGAGTTGGAAGGTCTGTCTCACTCCCCATTTTCACCTGGATTATCTGCTCATGAATGTGGGACCACCTGGTCAGCCAGCTGCCTTGCACAGCCTCACTGGGTCTGCCCCTTGCCACTCAGTGCCCAGGGTCCACTAGCCGCCACCTATCTGCCAGTCACTGCCTGCATGCCCAGGTCTGCAAACCTCCACTTTTTCCTGCCTCGACTCCGCCCCCTTACTGGTCTGGATGAATGGTTGTCAGACTTCCGTACAGTTCATTTTTCTACCAGTTCTGGATGTTTTCTTGTTTCTAAATCTTTGTTGTCCTTAATTTTGGTTGTGCAAGGAGGCACAGTGTGTCCACCTATGCCTCTATCTTGGCTGGAAGTCTGAAACCTGGACTTTTCTTCAAGTGTTTGAGAGCTGCCACCTGAGGAAAATGAAGACTTGCAGCCCGATATCCACTTGTGTTCACAGGCATCCACCACTGGCACCAGGCACCAAAATAGGTGACAGGCAGGAGGAGAAGAAGCTGAGTAGGACAGCTCCTGCCCCAAGGATTATGGTGCATGGTGGAGACAGACATGGTCCGGGACAGAGTGGGAGAGTTGTTCTAACAAGGGAGGTGCAGGTGCAGGGAGGGCAGAGAAAGGACAGTGTTCTAGGGCAGTGGGGGCCCTTATCTCTGGACCTGTGCTCTCTTACACGGTAGCGACCAGCTATGCATGGCCACTGAGCACTAGACATGTGGCACGCGAGAATGGGAATGTGCTGTAAGATTTCAAAGACTTTGTACAAAAACATTTCATTTGTAATAATTTTTATATTGAGTATGTGTTGAAATGATACTGCTGTGAATATAATGGGTTAAATAAGATATACTATTGAAATTAAATCATTTGCATCTTTTTGCTTTTCTAAATGTAGCTACGAAAAATGTAAATTCACACATGTTCCTGGCATCTGTGACTCGCCATATAACTCGGTTGGACAGAGCTGTGCTTGCTATCTAGCTGACAGTGTGAGGACCAGGGACTGGCAATTAAGAAGCATGGCTGGGGGTAGATCTGGACTGCACAGCTGCAAAACAAGTATTACTGAGATTGTCAACTCCCCAGGTGTCCAAAAAGAGAGGATGATTACAGTGGTGATAAGACTGGGTGGATGAGCTCCAAGGGTACTTGCAATTCTAAGCCTAACCAGAGCTCAGCGGGCCCCTTTCCTGCACCCTGGGTCCTCAGGCAAAACCAACTACCTGAGCTCCCTTGGCTTGTGGTCCAGAGGTCCCGCCTACCACAGGGCTCTGCCCATGGAAGCCCTCCAGGGGGCCCTGCTGGCTGGATCCCCAACTCGCTCTCATCAGAATGTGCTGGAGCATCTCCTTGGCTCTGGTAAGGGCTGCCTCCGCAGGAACAGCCACATGAGGCACCACGCCCACCCCTTCCCAGGAGCTGCCATCCGTAGCCCCCACTGAACGGGCCGTGGGGATGGTGATATAAAGGTGTGTGTCATCCACATGGTAGGTCTGTGGAGGCTGGCAGCCCCCACTGGTCACCTCCCCGATGACCAAAGCACGGCCCAGTCTCTTCATGATATAGGTGAATTCCTCCGCTGCGCCGGCCGTTACACTGCTGGTCAGAATGACCACTCTCTTCTTGGAACCGTAGCGTTCACCTGCAAACGAGAAGACACTTGAAGATAGGTTGTCAAGTCACCCCCGGGAGACCTGTCTTCTCTATATTGCCTGGACCCACAGAGAATAGGGCCTGACATTTAGTTCTGCATCCTTGCACCCACATGCAAGTCACTCCACCTTCCTGAGCCTCAGTTTCTGCATCTGTAAAATGGGGTTAAGAGTGTGTACCCAATCCTGAGCACGAAGTACTTCCCAGCCTGCCCACCCCCATGCAGATTCTTTTTTCACCAAGTAATGGGAAAAGGCTTGAATTTTTTTTTCCAGGAAAGAAAAATGTACATTTCATTTTTAAATTAATAACAATTTTTATTAATTATAAAAATAAAAATAAATTAATAACAAAAAATTAACCAGACCAGAATATCCTTTCACCTTGGACCCTCAGAAGAGCCAAATCTGTGAGTTGACAACAATCCTGCAGGAAAATGATGTCCAAAGAAATGAAACATGAGCCAGAATGCAAGCCACAGTTGTCATTTTAAGTTTCCTAGTGGCCACATTAAAGAAGTAAAAAGATTCAGATGAAATGAATTTTAATAAATTTTATTTAACTAAATACATCAAATATATGTTTATCTAAAAATGTAGTTAATAAAATCATTGATTATATATTTTAAATCATTTCCCTTCATAAAATGTTTTCAAAATCTGGCATTCACTTTACACTTTACATACCACACATTATTTGAGTCACATTTCCATGCTCAGAGGCTCCCACATGGGACATCAAAGTTCCAGGACCCTATGATCTGCAGATCTGAGTCTATTTTTAACTCCTGGTCTTAAATGTCTATTTGAATTTAGAATTCACCTGGTTCTGATTTTTATTTACATTTTGCAATATTGTTGTACATGTGGGCTGGAAGTTCCAAATGCTTATTTGATAAGGAACTGTACAAGTGAAAATTTCAGGGTGCTTTTCTGGTTATATGGACACACCTATTGGTCTCCCAGCTTCCTGTTGTTGATAGGAGAGCAGATTCCTTGGTTTTGGATGCTGGGCAAGTGGGATGGAATGAGGCTATTCACTAGCCACAAGGCTGGGAGGGCCATGGCTCTGTAAAGCACAGGGGCCTTCCCTGATCCTCTGGTCACTGTTCTGGGTCTAGGGCAGGTAACAGAAGCCCTGTCAGCATCAGAACTTCATTTAGGTAGGTGTGCTGAGCTGCTGATGAGAGTTCAGGTTAGATGAACACTAGAAACCCTGTGGGGTCTGATGATCGGCAGGGGGATCCTTCTTGTTCTGCATCTGTCCTGCAGGTAGATGGTTGTAGTGGGCAGAATGGAGGCATTTGGTTTTAGTCAAACCAGTGTTTAAGTTTTGGCACTTTCACTTATTAGTTGAGTGATATTAGGCAGGATATTCTACTCAGTAGACATTCATTTTTCTCCTCTAGATAATGAGCATAATAGTAAAAGTTTTGCAAGGATTAAAGATCATGTGTGCAGCCCTGCTTGGTGTGGCTCAGCAGATTGAGCTCTGGTCTGCAAACCAAAGGGTCGCTGGTTTGATTCCCAGTCAGGGCGCATGCCTGGGTTGTGGGCCAGGTCCTCAGTACAGGGCATGTGAGAGGCAACCACACATTGATGTTTCTCTCCCTCTCTTTATCTTTCTCTTCCCCTCTCTCTAAAACTAAATACATAAAATCTTTAAGAAAAGAAAAAAAAAGAGAGACAGCACAAGTTTAAAAAAAAAGATCATACAAGCAAAGCGTATGGTGTAGGATAGAGACTTTATATTCCACTTACTATTACTTTTACCTGAACACAAGTTGTCTTTCTTTAATTCTCCAGAAACTTCTAGAATGAGAACAGGAAGGAAAAGACTTTTGCACCCACCTGCTAGCTGAGTGTGTGTCCAGAGCTCACTGACAGAGTCATTGGGCCGGCTGTAGATTTTGTCCAACAGAATGGGAGGGCCTTCGTCAAAGAAGTAAGAGCACAGGGCAGAGATGGAGGATGTGGGGCCGCCAATGTTGAACCTGAGGGAAGGGAATGGAGGCCACTGAGAACAGAGCTCACACTGAGGCCCTCGGTGTCCCCTGTGAAGTCTAGATCTTTGTCCTGTGGAGGGTTCTAATTCCAGACAGCCTCAGTCTAATGCCCTTTCCTCATCCTACAGGATTCTTTGGATGGAGTTCCCAGAGTACAATCTCTTGAAAGCAAGAGACTTTGTGGTCAAATTCGTTTAGAATATACTGCATACCATACCTACCTCTTCTGATCAAATAGTAATACAACGTATGATACAAACTGTATACGTTACATTAAAGGCTCTGACAAGTCCTACGGTAGGGAACTTCTTGGTAAATTTTCCTAACTTACTGACCATGGACCGCTCACCTGTAGCCATGCTTCCTGTGAATGGAACACATCTTGGGAACACTGTCCTCCCAGTTGCATTCTCAATATTTTCACAAAACCCATCTAAGGTGTCTTAGATGAGGTGTCCTAACGAGGCAATTAATGTGGCCGAGTGCTCAGAGTTGTGAAATTGCATCAGAAGTGAGAAAGACTGCACCAATTCTAGGCCATTTAGATTTGCCCTATGTAATGATTTTCTTGGGCCCCTGACTTTTCAATTGGGAAACAAAGAGTACAGGGCTGGCAGTGTGTTAGGAGCCTCTTCTGGTTGATGGTCTGGGATGACTTGGCTGAGTTTGGGGCCCATGATCTCAGCCTCTGAACCTCCAAACCTCAGTTGGAAGGGTCCTTAAACAAAGTACAACTGTAGGCTGGGCCTCCTTTTATTTAAAAAAAATGTGCATGGCACAATTAAGCAGATAGGGACTTTGCATGAAGATTGTTCAGATGTTTAATAGAGCATTTGAAGAATGAAGAGATCAGAGGTCACACAGGAGCCCCCAAGCTCAAGTTCTGGGCACATACACTGGGGCCCTGGAAACAGTTTCTTTCCCAGGGAGGAGAACCAGCTACTGGGATCCAGAGCCACCAGTGATGACTAAGAACTCTGGGAATGCTGCAGGCCAACCACCAGAGCTGGATGCTCCACCTTAGCCAATCCCAGTAGTATCTTTCTGGTAGCCTGACCTTCCCCTTGCCATGGAGGGTGCCCAGCCAAGCCTGCTGGTGGACCTGGGAGGCATGGGAAACATAATCCTGTTCTAGGAGGAAAACACACCTACCAGGCACACCTTTACAGAAGCAGGAAGGAGGTGGCTAGCTGAAAACATCCCTCCAAAAATCATTTTGTAAGGCAAAGAATTCTTTTCACAACAGTGGAGGCTAATTTGTAAATTCTCTCTGGGACTCTGGCTTTATGATTCTTATGATCAGGTTGGTCATGGATTGATTCTGTATAACATGAGCCACAACAACAGGTGGAGACCTAACTGTCCCAAACATGACTGATCATCAGAAAGACCTGAATGATTCCTTTCAAATATATAGACCACTGAGCCTCACCCCTGGTGTTTTATACTCAGTAGGACTAGTGTGAGGCACTAGAATCAGTGTTCCTCATGTCTGCCTTCCCTCTCCCTCTCCCTATCCCTCTCCAAGGAGTCCTACAACCAGGCACATTTGGGGACCACTGAATTAGCTCAGTAATTCTCATCCTAGAATGCACATTGGGATCATTGGAGGAACTTTAAAAATCTATCAGTGCTGGGGTCTCATCCAGCCAATTAAACCAGAACCCCTGATAGCCAGATGACCTAGTCCTTTCAATTCTTTTCCTGTGTCCCAGGGTCCTTTTTCTTCTCTACTAGGCCCATAACTTTGACTGTCTTCCAGCAGCTGCAATGGCCAGGCCAAGAATCCCTGATGGTTGTCCCACTGACCTCATGTCAATAATCATGGCATCTGTGTGCACAATCTTCTTCCACACGTGCTCCACCAGCAGCTCTGACACCTGGGTGAGCAGTTCACAGTCTCCAAACATATCAAACCTCAAGTAGCCAATGTTGTCCTCAAGCACATTAGTGTGGAAGGAAAACTTGATCAGGTCTTCAAAGACTTCAGGGGAAGGGATCTGAAAGATTGAGAGATCCAGCTCAGAGTCAGGAGAGGAGAATTTAAAGCTTGGGAAAGTGGACACCAAAGATTTCCTTCATATCAAGAGAAATAATAAGGGTATGCAAAGGGAATTCTGAGAGAGGTGGTAAGTACCAGAACCTTTTCTGATAGTCCCATACATGGTCAGCAGGCTCCTTACAAGAATGCTCATGTGTACTAACCCTGTACCTTGGTGTCCAGAGCTGAAAGGTCCAGGCATTGTCTCCACTCTCTTTGCCCTAACCTCACCAGATACTTCTTGATGTCCTTGAGCCCCCACACCCCCTCACCTCAGGGCAGGGAGATACAACATTAGCTATTGGGCCTGGCCCTGTGCTGAGTACTTTGCAGCACTTACCATCAGCCTCATGACCACCCTGTAGGCAGAGGACTCAATTAATTCCCATATTTTTAATGAGGAACTGAAACACACAGTAATTCAATAAATTTTTCCAAGGTCACACAGCCAAGTAAGTGGTAGGGACAGAATCTGAATCCACATGTGACACCAAACTGTGAACTCTGACTACACTGAAAAAGAGTTAGCCCCCAATTTGAATCTGGAGGCACTGCGAGCCTAGTGCAGTCCTGGCACTTACTCAGCTCCCCCAACATGCCTGGGCTTCCTTCTTTCTCTCCAAGGTTGCTAGAAGGCTGCAGGCTCTGTGAGCTGGACTGAGGGCAAGGAGCCATCAGGATACCACCATTGCTTGGGACATAAAGCCTCGGTAAAAGCTATTTGATCACAGACCACTGTCCTCTGTACTTTTCCAGACCTAAGTTTCTGTTTTTGTAAAATAGAAGAATGATTCTATAGTAGATGCTTTTGGTGCCTTCAGCCCTCCTCTGATTTCAGCAGCAACTGGACCCTAGCTGACAAGGCCCTGCCTCCAGCTCAACCCTGTGTTTTTCTACTCTCCACTTCAGAACTTTCTCCAAGCTTCCTTAGAGTTTCAGAGCAATCATGTACCACAGGCGAACCCTCAGCCAATGGAGGACAAGTGCTGCAGAGGGTGGCTCTGAGAGGCATTCCTCACACTTGTCTAAGTCCTATGGAACAAATAATGTACCTGCTTGTCAGCTGTCCTCCTTTGCTCCCACTGCACCTGCTCCCTCACTCCTGCTGCAGTAACTACCTCCCATGTAAATTGCCTGTACCCAAACCCTGGTCTTAGGCCCTGCTTTTAAGAGAACTCAAGAGAACAGCTTCCCTGATTATGTAGTGAAATCAAAGACGATAGAAGATGTGGAGAGATGTTGTAAATGCTTTGGATGGAGCTTTCACCTGATGGGAGTGCTTGGTGAGTCTTAATGGCTTCCCTTAGTCACTGGTCTGGAAAACTTGCCCTCATTCACCTAGCAGCAGCCACAAAACTCTTCAGCACTGATTCACCTTTTCAGTTTTTCCTCAAACTTGAAATATTCTGACCACATAGCCTCACTCAGAATTTCCCATCCAGTTGGACCTTGGATCTGGCTGCATGCCCACCATGTACAGCTCCTTCAGGGTGCACTGCTTTGCATCATAGGAGGGGAGAAGAAGGCAGTCAATACCTAACCAAGCAAAACTCATTGCTGTGGTTCTCTGGGCTGTGCCCTGCTACTCCTGATCACGCCAGGGTCTGTCCAGGCTCCATGCTTTAGTTCCAAAGCACTGTGAGACCAGGGCCTCCCTTGCTTCCCTATCTCCATCCCTTTGATTCATACACACAAACTGCAGACCCCTGAGGCAAGCAGGTGGTATTAACAGAAAGGCCACATTTCCAGAGGTGAGAACTGTGATCTCATGTGATTTACTGACCTCTTTCTCCAACACTGACAATGAGAAGCCCTGCAAATACCCCAGTAAGAGCGTAGCTCCATCTGTAACAGGGGTGTTCAAACTGAGTTCCTGTGGGACCCCATGAGCATGGGAGTAGATGGGATGACAAAATAAGAGAGAAAAAGATACGACTGATAAAAACTTAAACATGAAAATCCAGAAGCCTTTGTCTTGTACTACACACAGAACCCTGAATATACAGACAACTTGTCAACTCCCTCCTGGGACTGTGCTGGGCCAGGTCTCCCTTGTATCTTACCTGCATGGGCACAATCCCAGGAATGCGGTCCTTGGCATCCTCAGGGATATGGGCTGCCTTCAAGTGTGGATCCCCAGAAAGCAACTGAAGGTCAGCCCCCAGCATCTCAGCCAAGGCCCCTTCAGAGGTCACCTTCGAGTAGCGACTCTGCAGATGGCTCAGTTTGGCAGACATCCTGGCCCCCAGATCAGGGGAGGCATAGTTATCAGCAACCAGCTTCCCGGTTGTCTGTAGCACAGTGGGCACCTTCGAACGCAAGGCCACTATGTCCTGGGCTGTGGAGAGGGCTTCACTCATGGGCACTGTGATGTCAGGCTCTACCCCTGCCAGGTCCCAGGCCTTGCCTGTGCTGGCACTCAGGGCCATCTGCGTAGGCATGGAGGCATATAAGGGACTGCTGCCCACCTGGTAGATGCCCACAGAAAGTGCCCCTCCAGCAGTGGGCTCCCCGATAACTGTGGCTCGTTGCAGGTCCTGCATGGTGTGAGCAAAAGCCTCAGCTGCTGACCCACTGATGTGGCTCATCAGGATGTAGAGGTCCTTGTGGGGGCTATAGCGTTGACCAGCCAACTGGGACAGGGTCCATACCTCCATGACTGTCGAGGTGGCCCTGTCAAAGACAGAGTAGAGGTGCTGGAGGGGCTCTGCCTCAAAAAAGTAGGAGCACAGCAGGGGCACAGCTGTGGAGTAGCTGCCAGGGTTGTAGCGCAGATCAACAACCAGTGCAGCTGTATCCACCAGCCTCTGCCACACCAGCTGCACCAGCTGCGGCCCAATGGCTTTTACTGTCTCCAGCTCAGCCATGGCATCAAAACGCAAGTAGCCTAGTGGGCCAGGCAGCACTTCTGTCTTGAACAGGGCCTCAACGAGGTAGGAGAGCTCCTCTGGAGAGAAAACGGCAGGGGGTGGTGGGGGCACCTCCTCTGCTGCCAGCTCACCTGGGCTGTGGAACACCAACAGACGGTGGTCCCCAGACATCTCCTGCAGGTCAGCCGTGAGTTGGGAGGCCAGTGACTCCAGGTCCACGGCTGTGCGGTAGGCCCCCTGGGCCAGCTTGGCTTGTAGCAGGTCTCCTGTCCGCCCAACAACCTCTGGCCGTGCATAGTGGGCCTCCAACAGGTGTCCTGTGCCCTCTACCAAGGTTCTCAGGCTGCGGTGGAACTCCAGAACCTCCTGTGCTTTGTCCAAGGCTTCCTCAGCCAGCACGATAGCATCAGGCACCACGCCACCCCCGAGCCAGCACTCACCATGGTTGTCGATGAAGGTGAGCACAGGCACTATGAGTGCCAGGCCACCCTCTGGGGTCTCCAGCAGGGGCACCATGTGGGTGTGAAGCAGGCTGCCTGCAGTGATCTCGCCTACCAGCGTGGCCCAGCCCAGTGACTGCATGAGGAAGGCCAGTTCCTCAGCAGCCGTGGCAGTGCGGTGGCTGGTGAGCAGGTATACCCCACGGTGGGAGCCATAGCGCTGGCCCAGCAGCTCCGTACAGCTGAAGTGCTCCTGAGTGACATTGGTGCGGCGATCGTAGGTGGTGAAGAGGCGTACAGGGCTGGCCTCAGGGCCCTGGAAGTAGGACAGCAGCAGGGGCACAGCGGAGGATGGCCCCCCAGTGTTCTGGCGCAGGTCCAGGATGAGGTGTTCTGTGTCCTGCAGAGGCTCCCACACCTGGTGTAGGATGTATGGGCTCAGTGCCCCCAGCACAGAGGCATCAGCAAATCTGTCGAAGCGCAGGTAGCCCACATTACCTGGCAGCACCGACACCTGAAACATAGAGTCCACCAAGGCCTGCCGGGCAACCTCATCTTCTGGCACTGCTGGAGCCACCTCTGGTAGGTCATCAGCTCCAGCCTCAGGCCCAGAAGAGATTTCTTTGGGCCTGATGGGCCGTACCAGGAGCCTAGGGTCCTCAGACACAGCCTGCAGACCAACGTTGATCTTCGTGATCAGATCCTCCTCAGAGACCACCATGGTGAAGTCCATGCTGGCCAGGTGGTGCAGGAGGGCAGGCACACGGTCCACCAGGGTGTAGTAGTCCTGCAGGGCCTCCTGCAGGTGCCGCATGACTTCTGGCAGGGCCCTGCGCAGTGTGAGAATGGCCAGGGCCTTCTCTAGGGCCTGCTCAGCTGGTGTCCCCACACAGGGAAGCACCCCACTGCCCTCCCATATCTGGCTGCCCCCACCAAGGGGCCCCAAGGATGTGGACACAGGTACAGTGAGGAAAAAATCAGAGTGGCCTATCCTCAGCTTCTGGAGGTCCAGGGCACCCCCCATGGTCCGCTCACCCACCACGGTGGCCCTGCGCATCTGTTTGAGGATGTAAGCAATGTCCTCAGCCACTCCTCTGGTGTGGCCACTGGTGAGGACCACAACATCCTTGTCAGCACTGTACCTCTCTCCTAGGACCTGGGGCAGGGTCCAGATCTCAGTGGTCGTATTGGAGGGGCGGTCATAGATGGTGTCCACATGCAGAACTGTGTTTCCTGGATGCAAGTAGGAGATGACATAGGGGATGCCAGAAACATGGCCTCCAGTGCAATGTCGGAGGTCTAGCACCAAGGCGGAAGTGCCCAGGAGCTTCCTCCAGATATTGGCCACCAGGAAGTCCCCAAGTTTGCTCATCACCTCCTGGCTTGGTATGTCATCCACCCTCAAGTAGCCCACGTTGCTCTCCAGAACATCGTGGTGGATGCCCTTTTGCAGCTGGGCAAGAAGTTCCTCTTGTGTGAGGTTGGTGAGTGTTATGATTTTCTGAGGAGCTGTGAGGGCACTGGGCTCATAGGAGATGACCAGACGAGGGTCGTTCAAGGAGCTCTGCACCCCGACTGTCAGGACACGGGCCAGTGTCTGAGGGTCCGAGATACCCAGGATCTCACCACTTTTGATGGCCTGCTCGATGGCTTCCTGCATCCCCATCAGGTTCTCCGGGAAGCAGTAGTTATCTAAGAGGACCTTGGCCATATCCAGTACCAGGTTCGGCTGGAAGAGATGTGTGGGGGCAGCCAGGCCACAGAGCAACGTGGACAAGAGCAGAGCCCATTCTCTCTTCATAGGAAACCAGGAGGGCTGGCTCCTGCACAAAGCTGCCTTGACCATGGGCAAGGCCACAGCACTGCCCTGTGTGGCTGGCTTCCTTCCTTGTCCTTCTCAGCTGGCGGACAGAAGGTCTGAGGCTAAATGTGGGAGTTAAAGTGCAGCTTCCACCTCTAGTAAGCCTTTAATCCCGTCTAATTCAAGCTCATCAGCCTTGAGGGCTGGACAGAAGGGGTGGTTTGACCCAGAAGCTATGCTGAATCTCGTGTCACCTCTGTGCATAATAATTTGAATAACTACCATTTATTTTGGATTTCTGCCATAGACAGGCACTGTGCTCCACACTTTATAGGCTGACAATATTCCTTGCAAAGTGGAGTTATTAACTTGCAAGTAAGTAGCATTTTCCTACTGCACTGGGTGATCCATGCCTCTGGAAGCAGGTAGAATTTGTTGGAGGTCTGGTTCTGTCACTCTCTGCTCTGTGGACTTAGGAATCACTTATTGTGTAATTAAGTGAAAAAACATGTGTAAAATTCGTCATAATATCAAGCAAGAAGGAAGCACTCAATTACTGATACATTCTCCCTATTAGATATTAACTCTGTTTTATAGCTGAAGAAACAGTTTAGTAAGTGGGGGGATGTAGGGGTGGAGAGAAGAGACCTGTAAGATTATCTCCTCAGATAGTGCAGAGGTTGAGTCCTACGAACTTCAGGGCTTGAAGTTTATTCCTATGTCCCGTTAATGCCTCCACAGAACAAAAGTGGTCCTCCCAACAGCTTTCAAATGATAGGAATGTCAGGTCTGGACCTCAGTGGGTGGGTGGGGGGGTGGTAAGTGAGAACATCATGGAACCAGTGATTCCAGGTCAGATGAAGTTAGTTTAGATTTGAGGAGCATCTGTCCTCATGTTGGTTGACAGCTTGGTCCAGTGCCCACTGCTCACAGGGAGAACTGAGTAGTAGGACTTGGGTCCCTGTGGTCCCAGGCCTCACTGATACCTAGTTCACTCTCCCCACCTGCATAAAGCATGTGCATCAACTGCTGAATCAACTGCTGGACCCTCATGTTCCCAGTTCTTTCTCCTTCACACGGAAGTGACGTGGGTCCTGCCTACAGCTTAGAACTCCTGTGTTTTCTCTGTATCCCTCCAGGGTTGGGCATTTCCCTCACTTAACAGATGAGACAACTATGGCTCAGAGACCACTACCACTCAAATCACGATCACACATTTGGGAAAGTGCCCTAGGACAGATCCAGGAAAGTGGCCTGGATCTGTTCTTCTCTCTTCTCCCTGTCATCTCCAGCACACTCTTTGTATGGTGTGCAGACAGCAGGCAGGCAACATGTATGCCTCAGCAGGTGGCCAGAGGAGGTGGCCTAGGGGACAAAGGTGGGAGGCTTTCTCAGCATACTTGAGAGCCACAATCTGCTCTCTGGAAATTATTATCTGAGGATGTTTACCAAGTGGTTTATGAAGGCTAAAGAGGTCAATTAGCTAAAAGAAACATATTTTTAGCTCATTAGGATTTGTTTAATGCCCAAGTGACATATGGGCATGTCACTTCACCTTTTGTAGCCAATGAAATGAACCTGATTTATAATAATAATAATAAGCCTCCTTAGTCCCCACTGCAAAAACTGATCCTTCCACTCCACTTCATATGAGAAATCACAGCTCTGAGCATTCTGGTCTTCTGGGGATACTTTCCCATCACTGATTGACCCCAGGCAGAGCTTGTAGATCAGGAAAGGTAGGTGTTAAGGTTAATTGGAACAAGTCTCTTTTGGGGGAAAGTGTTTCCCTTGGACTCTTATTAAAATGCAGTCTCAGGATGAGATGCCTGAGCCTCATGGAGGAGACCCTGAACTGGAATTTGTTATGAGTCACTGGGTTGCCTAAGTTAGATAGTGCCTGCAAGGAGAAACAACTGGTCCTCCTTGGGTGTGGTCTGGGCTTAGTGGGAGAAAATTCTGTCCCCAGAGTGCTCTATACTTTCCAGGAGATAGGGTGTACTGGCCTCCAGGTGTCAGCAGCTGAGGAGAGTGTATTCTGTGCAAGTCCCAGAGCGGGATCCAAGTGGCTCTGTCCACTTTCCCATTGGCCCTGCTGGCCATTGGCCCAGGGACTACAGAGAGTTCCAGCATGATCTGTGAGGTTGAGTTTGGAGTTGGGATGGAGTCAGAAGCCCTACCTTCCCCTCACCTGTACAAACAGCCACATGGGCAGAAGTGTCAAGAGTGTGAGCTTAGGAGCACACCTGAAACTGAAACCCTACTGCTTTTTAGGGTAGAGACCCAAATTAGGTGACATGACCACTCTGTGCCTTGGCTTTCTTAAAAGGAGAAAAACCTTACATTATTGTTGTGACAGTGGGAGCAGGTAACGAAAAATCTGAGAACTCTAGGAATTGGTGAGTGGCAGCCTGTGATCAGAGCTCCTCTGTGGATTGGGGAGAGATACCCCAAGAGGCAGGGGTTGCACTTATGACCCTGCTTCGGAGGTCCCAAACCTTCCATAGATCTATGTATTTCCCAGATGTAGAATTCACTCTAAAGCACATCCTGCAGTGGCCCCAGCATAAGATTAAATGACTCAGAAGGTGTGCTGTTGGGATGGTCAAAAAAAGCATGCCTGGAGCTTGGGCAATACATGAAGAAGCAAGTCACCTGTCACATTATGAATTCACTCTTTTCTGTGGTCAGAGGCCTTGTCTGTCTGGTTATTTATCCACCAACCCACCCACTCCTCCACATCATCTATCTATGTCTTCTATCTACCTATCTATCTATCTATCTATCTATCTATCTATCATTCAACATCATCAACATCATCTCGTTAGTTTTTTTCTCAAAGGTCCTTGAGGACATTTTCAAGTGGTATGGCAAATATTTGTGTACTATCTACTTCAATTCTGCCACTGACATGTCATTATCTTTTCTTTATCTTCTGTCTCTTTGGCCCCCTCTCAACAACATATTTTTGGATGCATTTCAAAGCAGGTTGAACCTTTTTATTTTATTTTAATTTTATTTTTTTTACTTTTAAAGAGTAAAAGTAAAACATGCTTATTTTTACAAGTTAAATAATTCATAAATGGGTGAAAAATCTTCCTCCAAAGACTGTCTAGCCCAGTCAGTCATAAAAAAATTTAATATGTTCATACATGGAAGCACATATGTAGAAAATCTACCTGTCCACCCATCTATAAATACCTACCCACTTGTCCATCTATCCCATGCCATCTCATAATAATATGAACAGTAATACATATGTGTTTTGTTTTTCACTGTACAGCAGAAACATCCTTCCAAGTTGAAGCATATGCATAAAGTTTATTCTTTTAATGGCTGTGTAATAGTCTGATAGCTTACTGATCTTTTCCCCTAATGAGGAGTATTTTAAGTTGTTTCTGTTTTTGATTCTATAAACAACCTTGTGATAATTGTCCTCTAATTCATTGGTGCTTCTTGTTTCTATAGAATAAAATTTCAAACCTGGGCTTGCTGAATCAAAGGGAACGTGCACTTATTTATTTGATTGTTTTCTATATTATATTTTTCAGTGACTTCTAAATATATAACAAATGTATATAATTTTCTGGTTTTTACAACTTGATGTACAATAAGCTGTGCATATTTGAAGTGTAGAATGTGGTAAGTTTTGACATAAGTATACATCTATGAAACTATCACCACAATCAAGATAGCATATGTTTTCCTCAACCCAAATTTTCCTCATGCTCTTCATCTCCAAACACTATAGATTAGTTTGTATTTTCTAGAATTTAATATAAATAGAATGATACCATATGTACTATTTCTATCTGTCTTCTTTTACTCACTTATTTTACTTTAATGATTTTGAGATCCACCCATATTGTTGAGTGTACCATTAATCCATTCATTTTATTGTGCAGTCATAGTCCATTCTATAGTTATACCACAATTTGTTATCCATTCACATTTTGATAGACTTACAGGCTACTTCCAATGTATGACTCTTATAAATAAGCTGCTGTGAAAGTTTGACATATGTCCACTTTTTGTGGACATATGTTTTTATTTGTGGTAAAACAGGCATACATGTTTAATGTCTTAAAAGACTACCTAACTGTTTTCTAAAAATTTAAATTTCTACCAGCCATATGTGAGGCTTTCAATTCTCTAACATGAATACCAACAATTGGTATAGACATATTTTTTTTAATTTTAGCCATTCAAATGGTCATATAGAGGCTTCTCTCTGTGATTTTGGTTTGTATTTTCTTGATGCCTTATGATGTTGAGCATCTTTTCATATATTTATTAGCCATTTGTATATATCCTATGGTAAAATGTTTAAATCTTTTGCTCATTTTTTAGGAGTGAGAGGATAGTGAAAGTTTCTGTTTCATTATTGGTTAAGTAAGTTATTTTTGTAACTGGCTGGATATGAGTCTTTTGCCTAATACATATGTTGCATGTATATCAATTTGTGGCTTGTCTTTTCATGCTCTTAACAACAAATTTAATTGTTTTTAATTTTGATAAATTCCAATTTATCAATTTTCTTTTATGATTTATTTTTTGTGACATATCTAAGAAATCTTTGCCTATCTCAAGGTCACAAAACTTGCCTTTAATGTTTTATTCTAGAAGTTCTATAGTTTTAGCTTTCACATCTATAATCCATTTTGAGTTAATTTTTGTGTATAGTGTGAAGTAGAGGGTCAAGGTCCATTTTTTCCCATGTGAATATCCAGTTGATCTAGCACTAATTGTTGAAAAGATCCCCATTGAATTGCC
This sequence comes from Anoura caudifer, assembly GCA_004027475.1. Lineage (NCBI taxonomy): Eukaryota > Metazoa > Chordata > Mammalia > Chiroptera > Phyllostomidae > Anoura > Anoura caudifer. The sequence goes on along the minus strand of PVKU01003523.1, from coordinate 85,344 downwards.
TTGGCACTTGGCCAAAAAGTGATCAACCACATATGTGTGGGTCTATTTCCGTACTCTCTGTTCTGTTATAGTCATTTATTTGTCTGTCTCTTCATCAATACCACACTGTCTTGGTTACTATAGTTATAGTATTGGGTTGGCCGAAAGGTCCATTATGTTTTTTTTCCATACAATGGCTCTAGTAGTACTTAGTTGTTTTTAACTTCTTTCGAAACAATTTCATTAGATTGTATTGTGACAGCTGCCATATCAGCATGCATTTTTAAAAAGCATAAAAATTGGTGAATTTTTATGCATTTTAATATTGAAGATGGAAGAAAATATGCAACATTCTTGGTATATGATGCTTCATTATTTCGAGAAAGGTAAAAATGCAACTGAAATACAAAAAAAGATTTGTGTCATGTATGGAGAAGGTGCTGTGACTGATCGAACATGTCAAAAGTGGTTTGCAAAGTTTCTTGGTACTATTGACATTTTAGTCAAATAATTTGTTCCTGTGGGGCTGTCTTACGCACTGGAAGATGTTTAGCAACACTCCTGGCCTCTATCCACTAGAAGCCAATAGCAGGAGAGAGCTGACATACTCAAAATATCCAGATCAATAAAATTATTGGCGAAAATGAAAAATGTGTCTTTTATTTTATGGAAAAAACATAATGGGTTCTTGGACAACCCAGTACATCTTGAAATTATATAGTGTGAGTCTTCCAAATTTGTTATTCTTCATCAAAATCATTTTGACTTTTATAGTTCTTTTGATTATCCATACAAATTTTAGATTCAAATAATTGATTTTAGCATCAAACAATTGATTGGGATTGAGTTGTATTTATAGATCAGTTTGGAGGAGAATTCATAAGTTGTTTTCCAATACATAAATATGGTATATCCCTTGTCTTCTTTGATTTATTTTATCAGTGTTGCATGGTTTCAGTCTACAGATCATATAGATACTTTGTTAAATTTATACCTAAGTATTTCTTGTTATTTTGGGTGCTATTGTAAATGATAGTCATTTCCAGTAATTCATTTTGTATTAACCTTATACCTGCAACAGGGTTAATTTTATTTATTTATCCTACTATGTTGCTGGAGATTCCTTGAAATTTTCTAAGGGTGCATTCAGGTTGTATTTCTTTATTTCCCATATACAGACTTCACTTCTTGTTCTTGCATCATTTCACTCATAATGGCCTCTACTGCCTGGGTCCTGATTTTAGGGAAAGAATATTCAGTCTTTCGCCATTAAGTATGATGTTAGCTGTGGATTGTTCATTTTTCATAGATGCTCTTTTTCAGTTTAAGAAAATTATCATCTATTCCTAGTATTTGGGGATTTTTAATAAAAATCATGAATGCATATTGATTCTTATCAAATGCATTTATTGAGATAATCATATGTTTTCTCTTCTTTAGCTTGTTAATATGGTTGATCACACCAGTTTTCTAATTTTCAGCCAGCCTTGCATTTGTGGTATAAATTTCACTTGGTCATGATGCATTGTCTTTTTTACATGTTGTTGGATTCAGTTGACTAGCATTTAGCTAAGTGCTCATGAGGGATACCAACCTGCAGTTTCCTTTTATTTTGGCTTTGGTGTCAAGGCAAAGCTGAACTCATAAGATGAATTGGGAAATATTTTATCTTCTCCCTACTCTTTCATTCATTTTTCTATTTTATGGAACAGTTTATGTAGAATTTATATTATTTCAATTATTTGAGGAGCTGAGAAGTACTGATCTAGGCAAGAAAGGAGGGCTGGTTCTGCTATTAAAGAAAAACAGTAACTGAAGTCCTAGAATATGGATTATTCCTGCTGTTAATCATTTGTATTAGATAGTGTTCACAGCCCCTCAGATGACATCATTTGCCTAGCATGAAAGGGAGAAGAGAACTGGAGCAACTGCAGGAGCAGCTCCCTCCAGGGGGCGTTGTGTGTCAGGCAATGAGCCTGGCCCTGTCAGGTCCCCTATAACTTGGATGAGTTCTGAGGTGTGTCAGAAGCTCAGACGTAGAATTGTGGTCAAGGTACTATCATCAGTGGGAACATGGCCCACATGCTTTCTCTGCAGGATGGAAACCTCTTTGAAGAACATAGCTGTCCTGCCCCTTCTCTGCATCAAACAATTTCTTTGTAGTGGGGCACAAATTCAAGTTTATAGACAATGAGATTAATTTGTGTCCAAAGACACCCTTGAGATAAAGCACAGGAATGCAGATCCTGAGGAAGTTCTGGAACACATGATTTTCACAAATAAATAGAAAGACTTTTTTGAATCTGGAGAAAATTCATGCCTAAGAAATCATTTTTAACAGGAAGGCAACACAGTAAGTATAGTAACCAAGCTCTAGTCATTTCCTGCTGCCCCAGATCCACAGGACCTTGTACAATATTTGTTCTTGGGTGATGCCTTCAGTGATAGGCCTCATTCACACTCCTCATCTAAGGTGATTTCTCCTAAGCTACTTTCCTCCTGCTTTGTGGATAAGGAAGCTGACGCTAGGGGAGCTTACAGAACTTGCCCAAGATCACAGGGCTGAGGAGCAAGGGGCCCACTGAAGGAAGGGAGAATTTCATCACCCTCTAGGGATTCTATGCCTACCCATTTGGTCTGCAGTTTCTATCTCTGTGTCATAAGTGTAGGCATGAAATTGTGGTTGTGGAGGAGGCAGCATGAGTGAGGACTAGTAACCCCAGCAATGTCAGGTCTCTGCTAACTCAGAATGATTTTGAGTCTGCTGGATGCTAAGCTGAAATCACTGTCCCCTGCCTTCTGAGAATCCAGGCCATAAGATGGGATGACATAGGTTGGGAGAGTGACTGAGAGTTGTGAGAGTGGTTAGTGGATAACAGTCTTAGAAATCTAAGAGCAGGGGCCACTTGGTGAAGCCTGGGAGCAGGTCCAGGCATCCTTAGGCCCCAGCCCCACCAGGGTCTGCCACGTCCCAGATCCAGGAAGTGAGTCTGGGACTACTTACCAAGATGCAGGCTCAATATGAAGACTGGCTCTGGGACAAGGAAGAGGGGTAGAGAGCAGAGAAGGGCAGGGAAGATGCCAGGAGGCAAGTCCTTCTACATCTCTTATCCAAGTTGTGCAACTGATCCTGGGAGGTGGGTATGCTCGTTCAGGAGGTAAGGATAGACTAAGACAAGCCAGTATTGAGTGAGAACTCCTGAGTCTTCTTCCTCCCATGTGTGCTCCTCATCAAGCAGCCCCATGAGCTTCTGGTGGCTGAATACAGATTCCTGTACTAGAGACACTTGGATTGTGTGTTCTGAGCCAGGCTGCATAGAGGGTTTGTTCTGCGGGGGAATGTGGTCCTTGTTGGGGAAATTGGGGACTGGCTCTGAGAAGGACAGCCTGGCTTGAGGTTCTGAGGGTAACCTAATCAGGAGGAGTGGAGGAAATGCTTAGCATCCCAAGAAAAAAAGGTGCAGGAGATAGAGGCAGATGGCTTTTGAAGGTAGAATGAATTTGAAAAATAATCATTCATTTATACCATGTTATATCACTTTTATGACCATGGCCTTATTTAATCCTTATTTGAAAAACAGCTTTATTAAGATATAATTCACATGCATACAATTCACCCATGTAAGGTGCACAATTAAATGTTTTTAATATATTCATATGAATGTACAACCATTATCACAATATTTTCATCATCTCAGAAAGAAACCCCGAACCCTTTAGCTGTTACCCACATCTGTCATCCCCCACCTCTTCCTCCTAGCCCTAAGAAGTCACTCTACTTTCTGTCACTACAGATTTCCCTGTTCTGTACTTTCATATGTGTCGAATCATATAACATGTAGTCTTTGCAACTGGCTTCTTTCACTTAGCATAATGTTTTCAAGATTGATCCATGTTTTAGCATGTGCTAGTACTTTATTCTTTTTGATGTCTGAATAATACTCCATTGTTGTATATACCATATTTTGTTTAACCATTTATCTGTTGATGAGCATTTGAGTTGTTTCTATCTTTTGGCTATTACAAATTAGGATGCTATAAACATTAGTATACAGTTTTTGTGTGGACATACATTTTCATTTCTCTTGGGTATATGCCTAGGAGTGGAATTGTTACATCATATAGTAACCTGTGTTTAACTTTTTAAAAAAATTATTTTAATTGTTGTTCTTGCAGTTTTCTGTCTTTTACTCCCATCCCAGCCCACTGCCCCAGCCCTCCCCAGCTCCCTTCCATTTCCACCCCCCCTAACTTTTGTCCATGTGTCTTTCGTACTTGTTGCTGTAAACCCTTCCCCTTTTCCCTTGAAATTCCTATCCCTCTCCTCTCTTGTTCCCAATTTCAGTGTCTTTGGTTATATTATGCTTGTTTGCTTGTTCTGTTGATTAGGTTCCTGTTAAAGGTGAGATCATATGGTATTTGTCTTTCACCTCCTGGCTTATTTTGCTTAGCATAATGCTCTCCAGTTCTATCCATGCTGTCTTTGGAGAGCTCCTTCTTTCTTTCTGCTGCATAGAATTCCATTGTGTAAATGTACCATAGTTTTTGGATCCATTCATTTACTGATGGGCACCTAGGTTGCTTCCAGGACTTGGCTATTGTGAATTGTGCTGCTATGAACATTGGGGTGCATAGGTTCTTTTATATTGGTGTTTCAGGGTTTTTAGGATGTAATCCTAGCAGTGGAATTGCTGGGTCAAAAGGCAGATCCATTTTAAGTTTTCTCAGAAAATTCCATACTGCTTTCCATAGCGGTTGTACCAGTCTGCAATCCCACCAACAGTGCACTAGGGTCCCCATTTCTCCACAACCTCTCCAACACTTGTTGTTTGTTGCTTTGTTTCTGATGGCCATTCTGACTGGTGTGAAGTGGTATCTCATTGTGGTTTGAATTTGCATCTCTCTGATACCTAGCGATATTGAGTGTCTTTTCATGTGTTTCTGGATCCTCTGTGTGTCCCTCTTGGAGAAGTGTCTGTTCAAGTCCTTTGCCCATTTTTTAATTGGGTTGCTTATCTTCTTAGAGTGGAGTCGTGTAAGTTCTTTATATATTTTGGAGATTAAACCCTTGTCTAGGGTATCGTTGGCAAATAACGTTTTCCCATACAATTGGTTCTCTTTTTATTTTAATACTGTTTTCTTTAGCCATGCAGAAGCTTTTTTATTTTGATGAGATCCCATTTGTTTATTCTTTCCTTTATGTCCCTTGCTTTAGGGGACCTATCAGTAAAAATGTTGCTGTGTGAAATAGCTGAGATTTTCCTGCCTATGTTCTCCTCTAGGACTTTAATGGTGTCACAGCTTATATGCAAATATTTTATGCACCTTGAATTTATTTTTGTGTATGGTGTAAGTTGGTGCTCAAGTTTCATTTTTTTGCAAGTTGCTGTCCAGTTCTCCCAGCAGCACTTGTTGAAGAGGCTATTTTCACTCCATTTTATGTTGCTGCCCCCTTTGTCAAATATTAATTGACTGTCAAGACTTGGGTTTATTTCTGGGCTCTCTGTTCTATTCCATTGGTCCATGTGCTTGTTTTTATGCCAGTACCAGGCTGTTTTGATTGCAGTGGCCTTGTAATACAGTTTGGTGACAGGTATTGTGATCCCTCCTACTTTGCTCTTCTTTCTCAAAATTGCTGCAGCTATTTGAGGTCGTTTATGGTTCCATATAAATTTTTGAAGTGTTTGTGCATTCGGCTTTTGTGAAATATTTTGTTGGCCTAATTTTGTTCACATGGATCCAGACTGAAGAAGGCCCCTGGACTCCCATAGGCCCATGCTGGCCATTTCTACTTCAGTAGAGGCCCTGCAGCACCCCTGTGGAATCAGCTCGTATATCAGGGAAGGGAACACTCAGTGAGAAGAAACCTCACAGAAGAGAGATACAAAGAAGCAGATTTTGGCCCCAGCTCAGGGACATCTTCCCTATGAGCAGACTCATCCACTAATAAAATAGCCTTTCTCTGTGAAAAGTGTTCACCTGTGTGAGAAGGGTTCAGGGAAACTGAAGACAACAGTGTGAGAGTTCTGCTTGGGGAAGATGCTTTGATTTGGACAGGAAAGAAGTTCCAAAAAATTTCTTCAGCCTGATTAACTGTGAGCCACCCTGTGTGTAATACTCCCTGCCTGTCTATAGTCTGCAGACTCCTCATTAAGGTGAATCTGGGAAGAGCAAGACCCCCTCACATCAGGCTGCTCCTGACTTTCCCAGGAACCTGATTCCCCCTGCGCCGAAGGAGCTGCCATGTGGATGGAATAGGCTGGCCTTTCAGAGCTGAACAGGATTGCTACCTTTAGTCACAAGTCAGAGAAGCCTCTGGGCCTCCTCAACATGCACAGGGGAGTGGCATGGTGGTCTTCTTGCTCAAACTCTGGGGCAAGCTCAGACTCCCTGTCTCATCAGGATCAAGGCAATGTTGAGGCGGGAAGTGGCCTCCAGACTGTCCCTTGGACTTGGAAAACCAAGATGCTGACCATGCACATGCATTCAAGATCAGCTGCATCATTTGTGGGGCCAAGTAGAGAATAAAAATGCAGGACCCTTGTTCACAACTGTTATAAGTTTTAGGATGGCAATAGTAGAACATGAAACCAAGTAGTTCTGAGCAGTTGTCCAGGTCACATACCTATAGCTGTGTGCATTCCAGAGCCCTCAGAGTACATAAGAGGCCAGCCAGCCCTGCTGGCTCTCCTCATGTTACTTAGTGCCATCAAAGCCAAAGGCCTGGGTCTGCTTCAGGAGTTGTCCAGACAGAGGGAGCCCCCACAGATGTGGACTTGCCCTGGATTCCCCAGTACATGCCTTGTGCCAGCATGTCTACTACACTTGGCCTCTGCTTCCTCCTCCTCCTGCTGTACAGACCACCTGAGGTGACAGTAGAGGAGCTAGCTAGAGCCTCTGAGATGGGCCCAAATGCAGAGACCCCATTGGCAGGCATAGCAGAATTCTAAGGGACATTCTGGAATGAAACTGCTATCTGGGACAGAGGGAGCTGATCAGATGAACTGGACCTGGAACAAAACACTAGTATATGGGGAATAAAGGGTTTCAGAGGTATGTGACCTCCCACTCCCACCTTATAAGCCCAACTCACATGGCTACTCTTAAGTTGGGCTTAGGGACCTGAAGCCTACAGCAAGAATTGACTCAGAAATTTCTTTCTCTCAATTTTGGCAGAATTCTGGAAGAGGTACCAGCCACAATACTTAGTGACTGTGTTTGTTAACTGAAGGGGAGAGGGAGTGCTCTTCTCCTCCTCCAGTGAACAGTGCCATATGTGTGCCTGGCTGAGCTGAGGACCCCATACAAACAGGACAGAGACCAAGGGACACAGCACCTGCCCAGGAGAGCGTAAGCTCTGTCTGGTTAATCTAGTTCATGCTGTATGTAGCTCTGATTTGTCCTGCTACCATGGCTGTGGCTTTGACCTTGAAGAAGCTTTCAGGACAGAGGCTAGTGCAGCAGAGAGAATGTGGGCTTGGTGCCACAACTGAGCTCCAGCAGGCCCTGGCTGGTGGCTCTGAGCAAAATGTGAGCATCCATGTCCTCCTCATTTGTGAAAGTTGGGATATAGGTGTCTATTATCATGTGGTTGCTGTTTGAGCCACTCACTTGGTAAGTTCCAGACCCAGCCTGGTGCTCAGGGTGCCCTCAGCCTTCCTCTCTGTCTGTCCATGAGTCTCTCCACTCCACTCCCATCTCACTGTCTTTCTGTGTCTGCCTGTTGCTTCTGCTCTCCATCCCTGAGCCTCTCTCTCCCCTTGCTTCTGGCTCATAGAGTAGGTCACACGAGGGGCACAGGACAGCCATAAATCTTTCCAACTAATCACTTTGCTGCACTTCAGGTTTATACACCTGATAGTGATAATATTACTGCCCCAATATGACAAAAATGAACACGCTTTAGGAAAAATTACAAATGCAGCAGTGAAAATGGGGTCATTAGGCAGAGGACCAATTGGCTGCATAACAGTGTCCAGAGGGTGGCACTGTTGCCTCTGATATCTGGTTGGGGTGAACCAGTGTGGGGGAAATGGGTGGAAGAACAAGGCAGTGAATTGAGAGCCAGAGCACATTGCTTGAGACACTCTTAGCTTGTTCCTTCCAAGAACATTTGTCCACATCAGTTTGTCCTGAGCCACAGGCCATTTCAGCACTCCAGGAATATCAGAGACCAGAGGCTCTCCAGCCCTGTGCCCAGGGGACTTGCTGCCACAAGAGACTCAGGCAAGAGGCTATCAGGTCCCTGTCACAGGTCAGTGACAACTGTGAGAGACAGGCACTGTAGTGCTCCCAGGAGCTGGAAGGATCAGGAAAGGAACAGAGCGGGTGGATGCTACAGCTGGGTCCCAGAAAGTAGACTTGGGCTGTGAAGCTAGGAGTGGGGTAGCTCAGGCAGTCACTTGAAGGTTGAGATGAGAGCAGGGGATATCCTTGAGGGAATTTAGCTGGAGCTGGGCAGCTGAGCAGGGGCATAGCGAGGGCAGATGCTAGAATTGTGTGGGCCCCAGGACAGGGCCAGGTGTGTCTTTCACCAAGAGCTAGGGCCTCTCCCCTTACATGTGGGGAGGCCTGGGATGGCATGGTAACTAACTCTCCATGTTCACTTGTAAATATCTACACTAACGTTCATACCCGCACCTGCATACCCACACCCATGGCCTTATACAGACATGTTCACTCACTCCCATCATGTTGGCTGCCCTGTGGCAGCTCATCTCCATTCCCTCCCCCTCACCCACCCATGCAAACAAAGGCCTATAGGGAGGGGTAGGCAGGGCATGGGGCTGAGGAACCATCAGGCCCAAGTCTCACATGCACAAAGGGCCACAGATTAGACATTTGATTTTATTTCCAAGTAAAACTTTGATGCAGTCATAGAAATACACCATCAGAACTTAAAAGATATCCAGCAACCTCTTTATGATTGAGCAACTTTGTCTACCAGGAATTAGTATTTTCTATAACTTCAGTAATTAAACAATGATGTTTTATCTCATTTTTATGTTAAAGGTGTTCATTGGGTCTATGTAAACATTTAGCATAAATCCTTTTTTTTTTTTTACATATACTGGGAACTTCCACCAGTGGGAATAGGCCTTCTATAGGCTCTGCTCTGGCCAGTGGTCAGAAGGGCTGTGGAGTGGAATCCTCACCACTTCAACACTCTTCCTCACTCCATCCCATTCCATGTGTGCCTCAAGAGTCAGAGGGAAGGATGAAATTCAGAGAAAACAGAAATTTTGTCCTCTCTTGGAGTCAGTGAGGGCTGACCAAGACTCAAGCCCAAGACAGGGCCTAGATGAACACTACTCAAGAAAGCCAGAGGTGCAGGCAGAGCTGGCTATAGCCAATAAGGATCTGAGTTCTCCTCAAACCCCCGTCTTCTGTGGAGTCCCTGTGTATGGAAGCCCACAGTGTGTTATCCTGGTAAGCTGGTTATGCTGAGTAAGTAACTGCAGAGATGCAGGTCATAGGCCACCCTAGCCCTCAGGGTAAACTGTGTCTGTCCCTCCAAAACCATCACATAGTTTGAGTCCACAGGCAGCCAGTGGCTCTCTCTGGACTGTTGCCCATATTAGCACTGTGCCAGAAGGTCAAAGTAGCTCCAGCATAGTGCATGCCGGACTGTGGTCCTGCATTCTCTCCATCCTGCAGTTGGTTTGGGGGGTATTTTTCCAGTGACTCTAGGGTGATCTTAGAAAGCATTTGGCCAAGGAATTAGCACAGTTACTGAGCAGTTGGAATATTCCCTGGTTGTAACAGGCAACCCAGTTATATTGGTGAGTACTGGCCAGTCTCATTCTGGGGTCCTACACTCCCCACCTCCCAACATCTAATTGATCTTTAGCTACAAGGTGACCTGCTAAACTGCAATGAGGGACTTGGTAAGGTCCTGGGTTATGGAGACAGACAGACCTATGGAAACCTATGAGATGGAATTAGGTGATTGACTGGTGCTACTTGACCTGAGTTTTGGGTTGTGCATATATAAGTTGGGGGTCTTAACAGCCATCTCACTGGGTTGCAGGAATATGTGAAATGATTGGTATGGAGCACATAGCTCATTTCTTTTCCCCACACTCCCTGAGCTTATTGGAATAAGCCCCATCCCCTTCAATTCCTTTAATTTCTATAAATGTCTACACATCACCTATCTGTCTATACTCCTCTGGCTCACCTCTGATCAGTGTTCTGCTGATTCTGGATTATCTTTTTTCTTGTCCTGCTTTCATCATCTCCCTTTCCACTCCAATAACCCTTCCAGGCTTCCCTCCTCTCCAGATCCTTACCTCCCCTTGCCATCATCTTCCCCTGCAGTTAAACCCAGCGATGTGCTTGGAGTGGGCCATGAAAGGGAGAGCAGGCATTTACCTTGAAGATGTGACAGCTCTTTTTTCATCTCCAGGTTGGTATGCAGATGGACTTAGTCCCTGTCATGCCCAGGGGTATGCAGGACATCTCAATATGACTTCCCCAATCTGGCCTCCCCCACCCACAGATGGCACTACCTACACCCACACTCTGCCACGCTCATCCCTTCATAGTGGTACTTGAGGGTGGGGACCCCCATGTCATCCTTATAGAGGATGGAGATAGGGCTGAGTTTGGTTGGCACACAGCAGGCCTTGCCCACCTTCATGGGGAACTTGAGATGCACTAGCGTCTGCACAATGGCATGTTTCGTTGGGGTCACATCATCAGCCAAGGGGAAGAAGCAGCCACCTTTGCATTCATAAGCATCATACTCCTTGGGTGCAATGATCCAGGTGTCCCAGCCAATGTCCTCAAAGTTCACCCGCAGGGATGTCTTCTGACAATGGTTGTTGGTCCCAGCACTCCTCTTCCGTCTGGCTAAAGATGACCCTGTGGCCATGTGGCTTTCCACAATCTTCTCTTCATCCTTGTTCTCACCTGCCTCTGCTGGGTCATTGTTGGACAACTTCTTCAGCACGCTCTCCTGCTCATGGCTGATCATCTCCTTGAGCTCCAGCCTGGTCTCTCTGGTCCCATTGCTGCGATCATTGGAGAAAACAACAAAGAAGGGAAGGTTTTTGGAGCCTGGGGGAACACTGATGTCCAGCTTGTCACAGCCTTTTCTGTGACTCACCACAGTCACTTCCAGTTTATTTTTGCTCTTGGTGGAGTCTGCCCTGACCCACCGCTTTATAGCACTGGAGACCTCAAAGTTTTCCCAGCCCTCATCCCAAATGTCCTGGGATACTAGGAAGGTCTTAGTTCCTGGAGAAGTATCCCATGTGTCTGCATCATCCAGAACATCATAAATGACCATGTTTCCTTTCAGCTCATGAGAAGAGTCCTCATGACTTTGGCAGGAGATGTAGAGCCGGAGCTCTGCCCTGGTAATTTGTTCATGCCTGGGAATGGAGATGTTGAAAAGCAAGATGTGTTTCTGGAAGGGGAAGTCTTCTGTGGCAGACATAGAGACAGCATCTGAAATGCAAATACACAGTGATGGGCATATGCTGGGAAGGTCTGGTTTCATGATAGCAAAGCTGAGACTCACGGCTTGGATGAGAGGGTATCTGGGATGACACTGTCAGATCTCTATTTGGTTTCTCTTAAGCCCTTAATGTAGAAGTTTTTTGAAAGGTACCTTTAAGATATTACAAAGAAAAACAGATGCAGCAGATGCCTTGCACTGGAGTGAACAAGTCCAGGTATTTATTGAGCACTTACCTCATGTCCAGCATTGCACCAGGGACTTTGCATACTATATTTCACTTGACTCTTCACACTGACCCTGGGAGGATCTAATTATAATTTCATTTTCACAGATATAAAGACTGGGCTTAGGGTACTTAACTTCCAAAGTACAGCCCTGACTGGTGTGGATCAGTGGTTTGGGAGTTGTCCTGCAAACGAAAAGGTCGCTGGTTCAATCCCAGTCCGAGCACGTGCCTGGTCCCAGGTTGGGAGCATGTGAGAGGCAACTGATTGACATTTCTCTTGCATATTGATGTTTCTCTCCCTCTTTCTCTCCCTCCCTCTCCCTATAAATAAATAAAATCTTAAAAACTTCCAGAATAAAAATAGTCCGTGAATTTGCTCACTTAAAAAAATAAAATAAAACTCTCATCTTCTGAGTACTGATCTTGAGTGTGATTTTAAAGGAAGAGATCCTGAGAGGGAAGGTGAAATTATAACATTAAGACAATATCAAAAATATCAGCATGTAAATGGAGTAAAAATCATTTGTAATTGTAACTTCAGAGCAAAGTGAAAGTGAATGATTTTTTTAATGCTTAAGGAAAAAAATATTAGCCTCAACTAATTTATCATGTCAGGCAAAAATGGGACATGTATTTTAGCTACCTGTTGTCTCAGCTGCCCACTTCTCCTGCCTGACACATAGCCATTAGCATGTCTGTATGAAGGGGACCCCAAAACCTGGAATTTATTTATTAAAAAATGTGTATTCTTACATGTTCAAACCTCAGTCACCTTCAAAGTACTCTCCATTTGATGCAATACATCTATCGAGACTTTGTTTCCCACTGCTCAAAACAGTGTTTGAACTCATTCATTTTGATGTCTATCAGTGCTTCTGCTGTTTTTTGTTTCACCTCTTCTACATCAGTAGAACATTTCCCTTTGAGGACTTTTTTCATCCGGGGGGGGGGAGTCATTAGGAGTTGGATGGGGTGAACAAGGAGGATGTGGGATGGGGGTCATGTTGTTTTTGATAAAAAATTGCTGAACACTCAGCACAGTGTGGGCAGGTGTGCTCATAAATCACCCATCATGAAATAGGCAAACTCATTGAAACAGTCTTCAAAACAATTCACTGAAACTGAACATAGCCTCTCACAATAACACCAGCTGGTACACTGGTACAGATAGGTTCCTAGAACACCCATCTAGCGGAGGAAGCCCGCCTTCCAGAAGATAATTCCAGGGTGTTTCTGAGTCTCCCCTCATATTATGCCATGGCTCAGTCACACAGAGAGAAGAAAAATTGCATTTTGTGAGCACTTATTATGTGCCAGCTGAAGGGAATCTGTGTGCTGTCATGGAAACCAGCAGGATTTGGTATCTGACAGACCAAAGTGCCAATCCTGACTGTGCCCCTTCCTAGACTTATGGCTTTGGAGAAGTCTTGAGTCTCTCTGTGCCTTAGTTTCCTCATCTATAGAATGGGGTTCATTTTTCTTGCCTCTCAGGACTGGTGTGAAACTTCAACAAGATGATGCATGTAACACCCTACACTGTTGCTGGTTCATACTAGATGCTTAATCAATATTTCTGTATCCTCTCCAGACCCTCCTCCCCACGAGTGCATACCCTGCCCCCAAAGCCTTTCACACAGTTCTCTGTGGTCCTCTCACAGCTATTCCAGTCTCTGCTGAAGATGCTAAGATGCCTTGGCATGTCTAAGTAATGAGAGGTCTATGAGCAGTGCATTAGTCACCTAATGTGCTCTTATTCTGGCATGCCTTGATAATGGCTATGGGACTGCAGTCAGACATCTTGAAAGCACACACCCTCCCTCCCGGAACCACATTCAAACTGTTTGTGAAGTCTGTGAAGGGAGGCAACCCTGGCTTCCACAGGAGTGCTAGCTATAGGCAGAGCTGGGATCCAGGGCATGGACAATGCTGAAGCATGCGGGAAGAAGTGTCATTGAGATGACTCTAAATGCTGGACTCCCACACTGCGGGGTTTGATAATGAAGTCCAGCCAAAGAAGCCGTAAAGCAGAGGTTACAGACATGCCCCCTGGGCCTGGTGAGATGCTGGCAGATTGTATTTCAAGAAAATAATAAAGCTAGTGTTTTAAAAATCAGGCAAGTTCACATAAGATCTAGATTTTTTCTTCTTCTTTTGAGGAGCCAGAAAATCTGACACCATTGGGCATGTACTGTGACCATGGTGCCCTTTAGAGAGGACATACACTCTGTGGGTCTGGCCCCCTGCGGCACTGAGCAAGACCTCTTAGGAGTTCAGGGGTTCCAGCTCTGTGCCACTCACTGACTGCATCAAGAGAGACTGCAGCAACAGGAAGTGCCTGAGCTATGCAGATAGCTGGGCCTGGGCAGAACCTAGCTGCTTAATTAATTAACTACTAGGTACCTGGACATATTCCTTAGCATCTGCGAGTAGCATTTCCCTGCTCATGTGATCATTTCACTTACACTGTGTGAACTAGTGAACATAAGCCCTAAATCCACATTTGCAATTTTCTAGTCCTCCTAAATCAGGGAAATTATCTTGTATTTAGAAAATAATTAAGTAGTCCTCCAATGTTTATTTCTCAGAGGAATATATCTGAATTTTGTCACCTTTTCACGAGAGAGACATTCTCTCAAAGTTTAAAAATATACCAGTGGTTAGAGGCTAAATCAGGTCTCCGTCTTGAAGTGGGAAGGGGACAGTAAGGAAAGAAGGAGAAAGGGAAGAGGTGGAGGAGAGGGAGCTGGCATTCCCACAGCTCCCACCGAGGTAAATGTGGCACTGGGCCTGGGGAAGGAGAGTCTCCTGCAACATAGCTGTCCAATAGAACCCTCTGAAATGATGGAAATGCTCTATTATCTGGCTATAGAGTACCCGTTAGCCACACATGACTGTCAGGCAAATTGAAGCTAGTGAAACTAAAGAACTAAGTTACTAATTTTATTTCATTGTAAGCAGTTTAAATTGAAAATTGAAGAGCCTCATGTGGCCGGTAGCTACCACAGTGGTCAGTGCAGCTCTGGACCACGGAGTCCCACTCCCCCTACCCCCAACCTCCCAACCCTCAGGCACCCCTGGCGGAGCTGACTCTACCTTCCACGCTGAAGCTGCGCACGATGTTTGATGCAGGGATGGATGACTTATCGGTGGCGTATCTGTTGTACAGGTCGATCATGTACTGCGGCGGCTCTGCTTGGGTTTTGTCCTGGGAAGGGACCCCACTCAAGTTGAGGCTGCGCAGGAAATCCACCTTCATGTTCTCCAGAAACATCCTCAGGTCGAAGGTGCCTCCTGCCTGCTCACCTCCAGCACCCCCTAGCAGTCGGTGGGCATCCGCCCTGGTCAACGTTGGGACCCGGCTCTCCAGAGGCTTCCCCTGCCCAGAGCAGACCAGCAGGGACAGCACAAGCAGGGCCACCCACAGGGCCCCGTGGCACATCTTGGGACAGCACAGTCCCCCTGCACAGGAGACTGCCAGTGGCCACCTTGTGTTAGCGGGCGTGGGGAGGATCCCAGGAGGAGCAGGCCTGCATTGTACTGCTTCCCAGGCTCCAACCCACCAACCCAGAGTGTCCTCTACTTGTTCTTATCTGGCCCTCGATGCTGTGCTCCAACTTCTTATCTAAGGGAACTCTCTGTTAATGAAGACTCTATAAACATCTGACAAACACACAGGGCTTGTGGAAAGAGAATGGCCTGCTGCAAAGAACATGACTTTCTCCATGGGGTTATCACCCCTTAATTAGTATCTTCTCTCATTTCCTTGCCAGCTCTGTTCAAAAGAATCTCAAGACAGGGTGACATATGCTCCATCTTCAGGCCACAGAAACAAAGAATCCCGGAAACAAACAAGACCAAGAAGTCTTCCAAATATAGAAGCAACACATAACTCCCAGAGGTCCCTGCAGATTTCAGGCTAGAGTAGGTGGTGGTGTGTGGACCATACGAGGAGTCCTGTGGACTCAGAATCTTCATGTGTGGCTCAAGCACTCCATGCCTGGGTTTCTCATCTGTCAAGCCAGTTCCTGAGCACTAGAAATCACACGTGAATGGGGCACACATAATTCAGTGAGGTGATGAAGACTTTGGAGTCAGACGAGATGAGGGCTCAAATCCCAGTTCCCTCATTTGTTCCCCACAAGTGGGACATGGAGCAAGTGACTTCACAGTTTTTAGCCTCCGGTTCAGAAGAGAATTGTAAGGATTTAGATGAGTGAATGCTAAATGTCATGGCAGTCACTGTGCTGAGTGTCAGGATAGTCACTGCAAACCCTGGTCAGTGGTGTCGCTGCTTTCTGCCTGTCACTTCTTCGTCCCACATCTGACTACAGTGGGACTTGAGGAGGAAACCCTGCGCTTCCCAGCCTGCTCTTTAGGTACACCACATATGCACTAAGCCTGCCACCAGGAACCCCAGAAGAACTCTGTCACTGGTCTTGTGGGGGGCCTTTGCTCCTGTCAAAGGGGTGGCTGCCTGGACCACATTCCTCAGCCAGGAGAACCACTCTGGGGAGACAAGAGAAGAGGAGTGGAGCTCTGAGTTTGTGTCCCTGGCCTGAGGAAGCTAACAAGCCACAGCTCAGCAGCTTTGGCAAGGCCCCAGGGTCTGTGTTATTTTTAAAGCATCATGCCCACACTTAAACTTTGTCCATTTTATCTTGCATGGGTTTAATCAAGGCAAAGAATGAGCATAGTTAAAATACTCTGGGGTTCTACTCTGAGGAAGATTTGAAAGTGAAGTTTTTCCAAGCTGGTGGTGCTCCTGGGGAGAATGAATGGCAGTGTGCTGAGCAGGTACAAGGAGATGTAGGAGGGGCCATGATAGCCCAGGATCAGAGATCCTAGGGCACACCCAGCTTTTCTTCCACCTCTGATGGGGGCAGGGTAAAACCAGGAGCCCCTGAGTGGCCAGGTCTAGACAGAATTTACTATCCCTATCCTTTGCGGACACTGCCAGGGGATTATGGATGGGAAGGGTATAGCTTCAGACGTACAGGTTGGAAAAGCTGTGAGAGGCATCTTGGGCATTGAGTCAGCTCAAAGCACAACTCTTCTACTGATGGAGGAATGCAAAGCCAGGGAAGTGAAGTGGGCTGGGAGAAGCTGGAGGCAGGACCCTGCTGCCAAGCCCCAGGCCCTGGTAGCAGCTCAGAAATCTGTCACACTGGAGGAGGAGCCAAGGGATATGTGGGGTGCCCCGAATGTGCTCAGGGAAGCTCAAGGGACTACTGCCTGATGTTTTCTTTAGAACATGACAGATTTTCTCTTCTGATTATAACAGTAGTATATAGTGCAATAATTGGGAAAATGCAAAACATTTTAAAGAAGGAAATAAAAATAAACTACAATTTTGTCTAGTGATGCCCATGGTTAATGTTTTGAGATACATACAGCTCCATGGTCTCCTATTTAAAACCCTTGTGGCCAGAGTGTTTTCTGATTCAGAAAACTTCAGATCTGGGGAATTTGGTATGGCATATTACTGTAATAGCTCCAATGGTGTTGGGGATAGTACCCTATAATCAAACACATTAATATTTCTGTAGTAAAACAAATAAAAACACATATCCATTCAAGTCTAGTTTGGCCATGAAAAGAATTAAAAGAAAATTTAGGTTTTCTGATAGTTCAGGTTTGAGGATCTCAGATAAGGGATGGTGGACTTGTTTACATGTGGAGTTACCACATACAGCTGCAGAGGTTACACATTAACAAAGCTCAGAGTCGCCAGTCAGAGACTGTGATGTGGATGGTGCTCCCAACACTGTGCAATCCAACAGGACTGTGAATTCCTGGAATTATCTGCCCCACAAACTCAGAGTATCAGTATGTCCACATCTCATATTGTTTTTAAATAATTGTGTGAAGTTTTCTGATCCCTATTATGGGAAAGTCAAGTTTTTCCCCTTTAAGGGTGTCTGTTTTCTGAATTGTCCAAGTGCACTGTAGGTTTATTTAGTCCAAAGGAGACAGAGGTGAGATGATACCAGTCCAGCTTCTTAATGCTGGAAGAAGGGAGCAGGTCCCACCTGCTATTGCTTCCCTATGACCCCTGGCTTTGCTATTGCAGATGGGTTGAACACCTCTCACAGCTGTTTGCACACAGCTGTATAGACAGAAGGACCAATAAAATGGCACTGGGCTGGTCAAGATAGCATAAAGTGTATAAAACAGAATGGAGTCACTCGTGTCAACCAAGATGGCTGCCAGTCAGCTGTGACACTTTGTTTCAAGAGGTAAACTACCTAAGTCAGAGCAGACAGATAAGGCAATTAGACACACCTAAGATATCTGCACACATGACCAGAACAGCCCTGTCTGCAGAGTGGAACCACCCATAGATAGGCTCCTGGAAAAATCCCCCACTTGCCATCAGAGGTTCCAAGACACTTATCAAGAGACCCAGAAGGGTGGAGTACACCACTTTCAAGGTATAACTGAGGCAGGCTCTAGACCACAGCTTAGACAGCTGAGCTCCACACATCAAGATGCTGCTCCATGCGAAGCTGATCTCCCTTGGCATAGGCCACCGGAGGCTCTGCCCTGCTGGATTGAGGACTTCGTCTGCCCATTGCCTACCTGGATCCAGAGATCCTTCCTTGCAAGATACTGACAACTCCCTTGCTCATCATGCTAACTCCCCAACCTGCAGACTGAGACTCTGGGATTCAGGTTCATATCCCTCATTGAGTGTTCTCTCTCTCTCTCTCTCTCTCTCTCTCTCTCTTTCTCTCTCTCTCTCTGATATTTCTCATAGATTGTTAAGAGTGCGAGTAGAATATTAATGTATGTTGATGTTCTACTTTAAGTGAACCTGCATTCAATAAAAGCTGAGTGAACAGCATAGTTACTATGTGTGACTCGTCTATTCCTTGGTGCCAGGCTGCTCAGCAGGCAGCTAGCCGTGCAGTTGCCTGACTGACTTATAGGAAAGACTACATCATGAACAATGCTCATGACAAGCTGCTGGGATGACCTGGCCAGTCCAGCCTTCTGCCCAGGACTCTGTGATATCCCCCTTTGTGCACCAAGGTTACAGCTTTCTTAGGCATACTCCCAAGCTTACCATTCTTCAGAAGCCATGTTCTTATAGCAGGTGGCTGGATGGAGAGAAGAGTCCAGCTGTTGTCACACCCTGATCCCATTCTACCTTCTCATAACAAAATTCTAGGTTCTTATGGGGAACCTGGGCCACCAGTCCACTTTCTTCAAGGTAGTGTGATTTCAGAGACCTTGATACCTTTCTGTACAGATGGGCTTCGGACCATCTGAAGAGATCCCCTTAACTCTGGCTTTTAAGAAACAAGGTTTGGTACTTGTTCTGTGTTTCTCAGAAAAAGTGGGGGTCCTTATACAAAGGATGAATCCCTCTTCTGCCAGCAGCCTTCCAATGCTGGGGCCTCATGGAGGAGCTACCTTATTTGAGCCATAAAATATCATTCATCTCTCTTCTCTTCCCCCAAACTGTGTACTATATGACTGAGTAATTCCATTTCTCTGTACATCCCCAAAAGAATTGAAAGCAGGATTTTGAAGAGGTATTTGCATACCCACATTCATAGCAACATTATTTACAATAGCCTAAAGGGTAGAAACAACCCTAGTATCCACTATCAATGAATGGATAAAAAATTGAATAGAAACACTCAAACAATGGAATATAGTTCAGCATTTTAAAAAAGGAATTCTGACAAGTGCCACAACATAGATCAACCTTGGAAACTTGCAAAATGAAATAAGCCAGTTACAAAAGGACAAATATTGTATGATTTCACTTATATGAGGTAACTCGAATAGTCAAATGCACAGAATAGTGGTTGCCAGGGGCTTATGGGAAGGAGGAATGGGGAGTTATTGATTAATAGGCACAAATTGATTAATCTGGTTTTGCAAGGTGAAAAAAGAGTTCTGGAAATAGATGATGGTGATGGTTGCACAGCAATCTGAATCTTAATCGTACAGAACTGTGCACTTAAAAATGGTGAATTTTATGTTATGTATATTTTGCCATAGCTAAAAAGTATTAAAGTGGGCCATATAGAGCCCCTTTTGTTGCAGGTTGCAAAGAAGAATCCTAACAGGCTTAAGAAAAATGGATTATGTATGGCTAACAAATGCAAGCTGAAAAGTTCAGCAAAGGTTTGGCTTTAGCACAGCCTGGTCCAGAGTACTGGCAAAGTTGTAGTGATATTTTCTCCACTCTCAGAACTGCCTTCCACTGTGTGGTTTTCATGCTCCATCTATATCTTCGAAAGAAGGCTGCAGCAGGTCATAAACCAGTGAGGGAGCCTCTTTTCTAGGAAGTCTCAGTTATTCTCATTGTGGCTCCTCTTCCTCACTGGGTCATCTGCTCACACTCCAGCCAATCACTGGGATCAGGGAAATGCAATGCTTTGGTTGGCATAGGTGGGGTCGACATCACTGGCAGCAAGGAATGAGTCTCATTGGGATGAGTCCTCGGAGGAGTCTAGATCTGGTGATCAGAAGGAGGTACCACTGAAGGGCTATATAAGTATGTTCCCATGCCATGAAAAAAATTTCATATACTTCGTTTTTAATGAGTTAACAATACCCAGCCATGTGGATCTATCCCAAGGTATTCAACAGTCTCCAACTATAGGGCAATTGGATTATCTATTGAGATAATGTTGCAAGGCATATTATTATAGTCTATACTTTATATTAATTTTTTAAGATTTTATTTATTTATTTTAGACAGAGGGGAAGGAAAGGAAAGACAGGGAAACATCAATGTGTGATTGCCTCTCACGTGCCCTCTGCTGGAGACCTGACCTGGCCTGCAACCTAGGCATGTGCCCTGACTGGGAATCAAACTGGTGATTCTTTGGTTCTCAGGCTGGCACTCAATCCACTGAGCCACACCAGCCAGGGCTTATATTATTTTCTTAAGACAGTCCATCCTAAGTGGACTATCTACAGGAAAGCATATGTAAATGTTCTCAAATCTCTTGGTAAACATTGCAAAGTTGCTTTCCAGAACCACTGTTTTAATAATCACTCCCATTAGCGAAGCCTGAGAGCACCTGTCTTACCACCCCCTACCAGGAGTTCTCTAGTCTTTAGTCATTTGATAAGCACAAATATGTTTATTTGCATGGCTAGCTGAACAGGACTAATTTTTCCCCACATTTCGATGAGCCACACCAGTGTCTGGACTTCAGCCTTCTAGAAGGTACAGCAGTAGCACCTCTCACCCTGGTTGGCTAGGGCTGTGCTCAGGTATTTTATTTGGTGGCATGCTGTGTCCAGGGAGGGCACCAGAGAGGTTCACAGATGCCTGGTGTTTTTCTGGAAACACTCTTTATTGCTCTAGTCAATGTGAAATAGGATCTTTTGGTTACTTTTCTGTCACCCCTGGGACAGCTCTATCTTTCCTTCTGCCCTCAGTTATTGGTTGCCTCATGCTCTCCTCCTCTCTGTCGTCACCTAGGCTAATGCTGCCTGCCCCTCAGTTTCTGCTCAGTATGCAGCCTGTGTGTTTTGAGCATTGACATTTGTTGGATTTGGGATTTGTCTGACAACAACTATAAAGGACCCTAGGACTGCTGTCTGCTGTTGGCTTCAGTTGGCACATCCTTCTTGCAATTTGGTGTGCCTATTGAGACAGCCCTGCATTCACAGTGGAGCTGAGGCTCCTTCTGGGCAGGCCTCCATGTTCATTTTTGTATGTATCCTTGAACACATCAGAGTGTTCCACAGGGTATGTTGGTCAGTTGACTCTGGTGGCTGCCAGCTTAGCCTTGTCCCTGTCTATATGTGATGCCCAAATAGTTAGGCATTACTGTGCTGTCATGATTTTTTAACCAAAACCTCTGTCATCATGTGAATTGCTTTGGGAGAAATATAATTTAATGATTAAGAGAGGCAGATTGGCCACATCCATTTATTTCAAGGATTGCTGAAGCTCTTCCCTCCAGCAGACATTGACATCAACCTTCATTTATGGAGGTGGGACATAATCTGCCTGACTTTCTGTGATACAGCTATCTCTAAGGGGTTAGGAACTCCTTCTGTCCTAGGAGGCCTGATTACATAGGAAAACACACCAGTCCCTCTGTGAGCTTCTCAAGTTCCACACTCATCCACACATCGCTCAGAGCGCACCACCTACAGGCTGTAAGGAGAATGCCTGAGGCAGGGAGAGGGGGCCCGGCGGGGGGGGGGCGGTCACTTCCCAAGCTCAAGCCTAGCCTCACTGAGATCCTCTTTCCATTTGGCACAGGGTAAGTCCTCAGCCAAGGTGAACTCCCTGTCTGAGGACTGTTCCCAGGTGGCTAGCATATTTATTGGCACAGTGGGTCTTAAGGTGTGGTCCCTGGACCACCACCAGCAGAGCATCTGTGAGAACTAGTTAAAAATGAAAATCCCACAACAATAAAATAAATAAAATAAAATAAAATAAAATAAAATAAAATAAAATAAAATAAAATAAAATAAAATAAAATAAAATAAAATAGATAAAAAACACAGAAATGGAGATCACATGGAGGGTTAGCCACCCCCCCCCCCAAAATAAAAATAAAAATAAAAGGAAAAAGAAAATCCTGGCCTGAACCAGAAACTCTAGGGACAAAGCCCAGCAACCTGGTGATTTTGACACACATTGGTTTTGCTAAAATAGGAAATTTGTATGAGCCTGTCAAGAGATAAAGTAGTAAATATTGCCTAGTATGGTATTTGGCACTTGGTTGGTGCTAAAGAAGTGAATAAATAAACAAGCCCATTCCTCTGCTTACCCATACAACCAGGACTACTGGGAGAGATTGGAAGAATTTGGGATTGAATTAGACCTAAGTGAGAAGGAAAAGTGGACCAAAGCTTAAATGAGCATTATTATCTCAGGGAGAAGAGAGAAGGGGAATGGAAATCTCAGGAGTATCAGTTTACCAGGGAAGGATTTTATGTTTCCAGCTTTAGTGAAAGGAAATAGCCTTGAACTGTAACTTCAATGGTTTGATGCAAAATTTACACTCAGAGCTGGCTCTGACCTTCTGGTCTTCCAACCAAACCCCCTGCCCCAGCCCTCCTTGGCATAGGTGCTATCAAATGCATTTTACACAAACAATACCTGCAATGTCTCTATGCCATCAGACAAATCCAGCACTTCCATCCTGGTGGAGCCATCTCCATTCCCTGGAGTCCCTTCCTCATGTCCTCCCACTCTGCCCCAGACTGCTGTAGACTCCTCCAGCATGACCTTGCCTCCACCCAGGCCAGACAAGAAGCATTAGTGATAGGCTACAGCTCTGATGACATTTTATGAATGAATTAGACGTAGAGAAGCACCTACTGGGACAACTCAGGCAAAGTACCTGGTAGCATCTCAGCTCATTTTCCCCACTTGTTCAATAAAATGGTTGTATCAGTTTTCCCATGCTTTCTCCCCACCTTAAATTTTCTGGCTTTCAGTTGTACTGTTTATACTTGTCACATAGACTAATCTAATAAGGCCTTACCCTCTCAGAGGATGCATCACTTCAGAAATAGGGCCCATTGGCAGGCCACCACAGTGTTCTCTACAGACTAACACAGACCCAGTTGAGTGACCTCATGAACACATGCATACCTGGGCTGTGTGGTGGAACCTCTTGCTCTTGTGACAATGTGATACTATGGTTTTAAAGGAAAAAACTATTTCATACATAGATTTCTTTCTAAACCTTGCTTTACTGTGAGGTCATTAAGTGCCATTGGGACAACCCTAATAGGATGGTAGTGGAGTCACTGGCCAGGAGGCTTGAAGGCAGCATCAGAATCAGGGAACCTTGGGTGTCAAAGTTGACATTTCTCCTGGTCTTGGTAAGACATGGGTGGCCATATTGCCCATGCTGAGCCTGTTTTTCTGAGGCACCAATTGGGTAGTAAGTTGCAAGGTTGTTGTGAAGCTGAATGAGATACCACAAATAAACTGCATGGTGCTTTATGACTATAAGGGGTCACTGAGAACACTAGCTCCTTCCACCAAACTCCAAAGTCATCACCACTGAATACCATCCATCACCCTGCCCATGGCTGGACCCTGTGGTGGCCCTCCCAGCCTGCACCCTCACCCTCATAATCCAGAAATGAAACAGGAGTTCTAGGCTTTTAGGGTGACTCAGAAGATCTCCCAGAAACTGCAAATGTCAGGAAGAATAAAATAGGGTTATCATAGGACACCCCATTTTCATCAAGTAATAGAAAGGGAGTTCAGTGAGAGAAAATTGAAGGGGAGAAGAAAAAGTAAGGATACTGATATTGAAAAGAAAGGTATTTGGAGCCTTATCAAGCCCCAGTATCTTATACTTATTTTTCTACTAACTTATATCCTGTCATCTTCCAAAAAGGATGAGACATGACAAACCAAGCTCTAAGTTAGCAGACCCATATGAAACATCCCAGCAATTCATAGCTGCTTGAAATGAATGATTAGTCCCAGCACAATTCCTGCAAGAATAAGGACCACCCCCCTCATTTCACCTGATCTCTGCCAAGAGGCAGGGCAATGTGCCCAGGGCAGCTGTTCACACACATGTTCCAGGACCATTTGGAGTACCTCAGAATCCCCTACCTATCTGTTCTGGGTACTCTATTGTCAGTCGCTTTGCATCCAGTAGCTGCCACTGCAGCCTTCTTCAAAGGCTGCCTGGGCTTCCGGATCTACCTTGGCTGTCTGTGCAGAGGGTCAGAGACCTGGGAGTTTCTGTTCCTCTCTGCCCCAGTTCCTCTATGGCAGCCTGAGACCCTGAGGAGGGTCTGAACGTCTAGCTCCCTTGTCAAGGCCATATTAACCCTGAGGTGTAATTAAGTTCCAGAGCTCCCCAGAGGATCTAGATGAGGCTGGGATGCTTGGCTTCATGCTCTTCAGTCCTGCTGTACCTATTCCATACCTGTTTCTCCTGGGAGAACTTCCTCAGACATCCCTGTGTAGGAACCCTGATCTCAGGAGCCCAACCTAAGACAGGCGCCTGGGCTTCTTTTCTTTTTCTAAGTCCTTTCCAGGAGCTCCTAGCTTCTCAATATCCTCCAAGTAAGCCCAGGGGCCTTGTCATCCTCTGAGGTCCCAGCCAAACCACTTCTAGACACCCAGATTCTCCTTCCGAAATGCCTGTCAATCAACTTCAGGCACTACAGCTGTAAGCCAATGGAAACTTAAAGACAAGGGAGACTTTGGGGGAGGCTAGTGTGGGGTGGGTTGATGATGAGTAAACAGGGTAGCTTTTCTATAAACATGCACAGAGAAGAGCAGACATTCCAGTCTAGGGAGCTCTTCTTGCATGCAGGAAAGACCGTAACCACTTTCGTTGAATCTCCTGTTCAAACTATCCCAAGTAAAAAGTGTGTAACCAGGCAACCACAAATGTTCCCTTTGATATCCCAGACCCCTTCCAATCATTCACTGGCCCCTCTGAGGCTAAGAATGTGAGGAAGCTCTGTGAGGCCACTGTTCTGCCTGAATGAGAGAGTGCGGGCAGGACTCTGAATGGCAAGGTAGCAGCTGGTTTCTGGAGTTTGGAGCAGAGATAAGGATGTAGAGATGGCCTAGGAGGGCCTCAGTTGATCCTAAAGGAGGCTGTGTGCCCAGAAGCCACCCAGATGGTATGCTTATAGATGGGATCCATCAGTATTTGGGAATAGGTGACATTCAGTTTTCAAGATATCACTGTACCTTTAATTTATTAGCTTTCCATAAAAACACATAACATACACAATCTACAGTATAGAAAGTATAATTTATAAAAAATATAAAAAATCTTGATTACTTTTTAGTATTGCAAGATATTACTGCATATGTTATTTCAATAAGCATGTTTAAACAATGCACACTTAACCAGCAAGATTACTTCTGTGGAGAATGATTATAATTCCCCTGTTTTTGTTTTAAAATAAAATATATATTAAGAAAAAGGAGCCAAAATTGTTTATAGGTGCATATTGTATGTCTAAAAGCTTTGCAGTGAAGTTTGAAAAAAAAATCTTTTTTATCATTATTTAGGCCCCATTTGCCAGTATTAACATGTGGCTCAAAGTGTCTTAAACATTGTTTAAAGAGGTTATTTCCACGTGAAAGAAGCAAGTGTCGTCAGGTGTGCAGTCTTCTTTGAAGGTCATCGGATGATGGCCACAAAAGCCAACAGTGTAGACGCGTTTGTTTTGCAGGCCTACAGGGCAAAGGGGATGGACAGCCTTCATGCCAGGGCTAATTTTCAGATTCCTTCAGGGGGTTCAGGCTGGAATTTTAAGGACTCAGTCACCAGCAATAAAAGCCCCAGAATGATGCCCTGGGGGACAGATCCTCTTGGGATGCAGCAAGGCTGTCTGTGAGTTCTGTCCTGCCTTTGCAGCTGTACCCCTAGTCAAGCTCTCACTCTGGGGCTCCAGGGATGTTACCCCACAGACCATGGGGTGGAGATTTCCTTCCACTCTGGATCACTGGTCTTACCGGCAGGCACAGGTCTCCACAGACATGTTGGGGTACACCTTCAAAACCACATTCCGATTCTCATCCAGGAAGAGGACCCCAAGGGAGTTCATCTTGTCGGGAACGCAGCAGGGCTCTGGGATGCCTGGGACGATGCCCACAGCCCTGACAATGCTCTGGATGGTGGCATGATTGGATGGGCGCACAATCTGCAAGGTGGGAAAGGATCAAGATTACCTCTATGCTCTGTCCCACCCACCCACTGTGCCATCTGCATGTTCTCCACTCAGCCCTTGGAAAAGACATGGACCAAGAAGAAAAGGTGATATTCCAGGGCTGGTGCCCCTTTCCTCTGAAGTCAGCCACAGACTGAGTCCTGGGAGGTTTGCAAGAGACTGGGGACTTCTTGCCCCTCCAGCCTCTGTGAGGGAAGTGGCATCGCCTACAAGGCACTGGCCACTTGGGGGCACCTGCTCATCACACATCCCAGAGAAGCACCTGGAACAGAGCAGAAGTGGTTAGAGAGAAGGCCCAAGGAGATGCCTAGCCAGTTTGGCCTGGGGCCATAGCTGCCCAGGTTTCTCAGTCTGAGGTGTACAGACATGCTTCCATGTGATGTGTTCCTAGCAGGAAGGGGAAGGCCTGTACATGTGTGCACCAGTGCAATGGGGCTGTGAAATGACATTTCCTGGGAAGGTCTAAGTGCAGTGTTAGGTGCTACTTCACCTACGTCATCCCATTTTGCCATCACATTAGTCTCATGGGGTGGACATTACCTGAATTTTACTGGTGAAGAAACTGAGGCTTAAAATGACCAAGACCCCTAAAATACCATAGCCAGGCTTGGACACCATGCTCGACAGGGCTGCACTGGCTCTCTTCCCCTCCCCAGGCAGCCTCTCCCATCCAGAAGGCTCTGGGTCACAGCAGCAAACACAGAGAATGCTCTTCCTTAAGCACCTCTGACAAGATGAGCAGGACCAAGCCACATGTGCTTCAGCTCACTGCCAACCAAAGAGTTTTATACATCATGTGTTGAAGAGAAAGGCCTCCTATGTGGGAAGCAGGAGGAGAGTGAGCCAGGGACATCTGATTGTGGGATTCAGGCTGGTGTCAGAGAAGGTGGTGAGGCAGCCAGTCAGGCTGACAAGACAAGTGCCGGGTCAGCCAGCTGGAGCCTGCTGAGTGCTCCTCCTGAATCTGTGAGACCCCACCAGCAGACACCTGTCAACAGGGTACCTCCCTTCTTCTCTCTTGCACATGCACAGCTTTGAGAAGAAGCCCCTTAATTCCCAAACAGGGTAATGCTGCCCTACTTCTGGGTCTGGGATTTCCCAAATGGCTGATTTAGTTTTGAACTGAATTTATGTACTGACTTTCTTTCTTGGAGGGGAAGGCATGACATGGAACTCAGCAAAGGAGCTAAGCTGGAGGAGAGTGTACGCTGAGGCGAATCGACATCGGCTGGCTACTGGCTCACCACAGCTCCAGCAGTAAGAAACAGAGAGACAGAACCATGGCCAGTTTGGAGGGAAGGTGAGAACGTGAAAACATTTCTAGCACAATGGGTAAACAGCCCCCTGCTGTGTGTTCTGATACTGGGTTACACAGTGGGAGTTAGTTGTCCTGTGGTCACTGCCCTGATTGGGAGGAAGGGAGAAGGGAGTCCTCACTGAGAAGCCATTGAAACCAGGTTTGTGCTGGTCACAGACACCAATTCTCTGAGGTCCAGTCCAGGAACAAAAACAATAGCCTTGGTGAGGAGGGTGCTTTGCAGACCTGTCCTGTCTACAGAGGGAAGCATCTACTCAACTTCTGTAGATTGTTGTTTTGTGGGAATACACACACAAGGAGACACATTCCTCCCTTTCCAAAAGAAAAAATATTCCAATTAAAATTTATATTCAACCAAGTCATCATTTTCAAAAGCACAGCCCAACGATATCCATCTGTGGGCTGAATCCACCCAACAGGGTACTACCACATTGGGACCTCTGTCTACCTGCCTATTCCAGGTCTCCAAGGCCTCCAATAGATGGGAGGGGTTATTATCCCTATTTTATAGACAGGAAACAGAGGTCACAAAGCAGAGGGACTTGGTAGTACGAAAGTCACAATTAGATAATGGGTGCAATGGAGCACACCCTACCTTGGGCATGGGGAACTCGCATACTCCTGCACAGTAGTAAGCGTCGAAGGATTTGGGTGAGATGATCCATTCATTCCACCCAATGTCTGCAAAGTCCACCTTTAGGTACCTCCGGGAACAGACCCTTGGTTCATCCCACTGCTTCCTCCGGGCTTTCTGCATTGTCTTTTCATCAAAGTGCAGCACCTGGGATGAAGCCACGAACACATCCTGGCCCTTTTTCCTGCGGTCCTTGCGCCCTGGCCGGGGCTTCAGTGTCCGGAAGGGGCTGGGCCACAGTGCATGCTTGTGGTAGTGCTGGGCACGGGGAATTTGTGCTGGCATCTCGTCCAGCCCTGGCAGTTCATTGTCCTGGAAAGGCCCAGCTGCCTGTGTGGCCCGTCGGACACGGGGATCTGTGGAGCTGTTGGGGGCTGCTCCAGGTTCCCGGTCTCCAGCCTGGAAGGGGTCATATCTCTGTAGTGTCACTGCCACACTATTGGGCTCTGAGATGGCCAGGTCATTGGCATAGATGAGAATGTAGGGTGCATGGGGGCTTGGCCTGGGCACCCCAGGGTCCTTCTCCCCAGAATCTAGCTGGGCAGAGAGAAGCAATTCACCATCCTGATGAGCCGCTTTGACTATGGGGGAGATGTCCTTGGTCTGCCACAGGGCCCGTGGTGGGGGCACTAGGGCCATGGCCCCCCGGAACAGCCCCTGCGTGGCCATGTTCTGCGAGAGGCTTCGGAAGAGCAGGTGCTGGCGTGCGGGCAGACCTAGGGGTAGCAGGCGGCAGGATGCATTCTTGGCCTGCTGCTTGCATGGTACCTCATGAGCCCGGGGCCACCAGGGCTCAGAGTAGAAGTGGAATGTAGCTGTGAGGATCATTTCTGAGTCCTGCATGGAAGTCAGGTTGAAGAAATACAGGGCCTTCTGGTTGACCACTTCTGTGAGGGAAGGACAGACCACAGCCTGTTAGGTTCTCTCCTGTTTAGGCCCCCATGCAACATAGGGTCTTCTAGGTGATGCTAGGGCTAGGATGGAAGAGGAACACCCATTTAGGGAGCACTTCCAGGCCAACCCAGCTGTCCTCACCTCATATAATTCTCAAATTAATCTGAAGGGGTGCCTGTGTTATCCTCAATGAATGGATGAGAAATTAAGGTCAGAGGTAGGGGATTGCCAATATCCCATTGCAAAAAAGGAAATGCAGCAGCAGACAAGGTAGATGCTCAGACCTGCTGGACCCTAAAGCTCTTGTCACATCTCCCCTACCCCAAAGCAGACACTCTAATACCTCTCAATGAACAAATGAACATCTTCGTTAATGAGATAAGGGGACCAGGGGATCAGGTAATCAGGTGTTTGGGATGGTGCAGGTCAGGTCCAAGCACAGCTGACAGCAGCCCCTCCTGCATTTTCACAGCCCTCTGTTTTACAGATATTAAATGCAGCCTTTCTTCCAAATGAGGTGAAATAAATAGATAGCCTCATACTTTCCCTGCATTCTGAGTGACTTCTGAAGCAAATGGCTGAAAAGCACAGTCATTTGGGTGTCTACTATTTGTTCAGCCCAAGGTTTTTTAAGTTTGTTTTACAAAAAACAATTTTACAAAGGAAGAAACCAAGGTTGCACAAGATTACTCAATGATATTTCCAATACCCAGGTTGCTCCAGAGGCCCAGACCATGATAGAGACTGGGATCCTTCAAACGGCACATCTGAAGCTGGAGAACACTCTTGCCCCTGCATTCTGGGCTATCAGTCACCACTCTTTCCTGCTCTCCTGGTCCTACCAAGTGTACCCCTGGGGTCCCAGGGCCAAGACCCCTGGTCTGCAGCTCCAGGAAGCTATCTGGCCTGGCAGCATGAGTTCTCCAGATGGCTAAGTACTCTTCAGAGTCTGAATGGAAGGCAGGAGTTGTTTCAAGGCCTCCATGAGATGCTGCAGACTAGCAGGAGACCAGAGTGGCCAGACAGGCTGTCTCCCTCCTGCTACCAGTGTCAGTATGCTGGGCAGAGCTGAGAGAGGAACTGAGTTCCACAGCATAAAATGCAAGCATGTGCAGGGATGCTGGGCTTCACAATGGGTGTGTGCTGGGGCCACAGATTCTCTGACATGGGCACACATGGGATCAGCTGGGATTTTTTTTAAACCAAAATCTTCAGATTAAGGTTACTTTGTTTATATTGGGAAGGAGGCATAATTCAATTGAGGATTTTTGAGTGTTTTTAAGGCACTCTGAGAGGGAGGAAAGAAGGAAAAAAATACATCTACAGAGATCCTAAGCCAGTCAAGGCTTAGGTGACAATCTAAAGACCCTACCTTATGTAATGGTCAGAGCAAACTCAGAGAGTTCAGGCAGCCCCTGCACCCCCAACAATAGGTGGCCTGCTCCACAGATAAGGAGCAGTGCACGTCAGTCTTAATGCACATTTAAACTTGGCTTCCCTGAACACTGCAGCCTTGAGTCTTGTGGTCTGGAGTCCTGCATTTCCCAAATTTCCCTGATCACTGCCATTCCTCTCCTGGACATGATTCAGAAAGTCTGGAATAATGGGGCCCAGGAATTTGTATTTTAACAAGCATTCCAGGAGATTTTAACCATCAGAAAAGTTTGGGAAGCTCTGGTGGGTAGTGGCTGTGTATCTGCCTCATCTGGATCGACCTGTGGGTGGGGTGAAAGTTCACCAACAATACAGTTCTCCCCATCCAAAGTGAGGCATCTCCATGGTACCCTGCTTCATTTGTCTTCATGTCACTTCCTAATATCCTGATATATATTTCTTTGTTAGCGTTTCTCTTTCCCTCAGAACACAAACCCCAAGAGAGTCGGGGCTTTTCTAGCTTTGCTCACTGCTGTATCCCTAGATAACAACACATGGCCCGAGTGACAGTCAGTGCTCAGAAACACACAATGAAGGATGGGGGAAGAGTAGGGTCTTTGCTAACTCTGTCTATTTCGGTTAGCAAAAGGCTCTACACTATAGAAACAGAACCAAAGCCACCTGGAGATTTGTTCTGTCATCTGTTGCCTCTCAAACAGCCATCAGGATGGCCAGAGTGAGAACCCCTGCTGAAGACAAAAGCACCAACGTTAGCTGGAGGAAGAAAGCAGTGGGTCCATCAGGGCTGCTGCAGAGAAGGGCCAAGAATATGAACCAAGGGTCTTTTTTCAGGCAGGCTCCAGAGTCAGGGTTTAAATCCTGCAAATGTCTCTGTGCCTCAGTTTCTTAACCTGTAAATCAGGTAGAATGATTGTACGAACCACCTAAAGTTGTAAGATCATCTCTGGAGCTTGAAGCAGGGTGCCTAGCACCTAGCACATGCTCAGAACGTATTGGCCATGTGGCATTACAAGCTACTGCTGCACTCAGAGTACTGTGCCCTTGTTCCCTACCTCGCATGCCCAATGAAAGGCATCACTACTCGTCCCATCCCTGCCTAACAGGAGCCTGAGGATTTGTAGGGTCTCTTCTCCCTCCTGCATCTAAACACTGGCAGTTCCACTTAGCTTAGCACCCTGTTTGTCCACAACCACCCTGAACTCTGCATCCCTCCACCACTGCTTCATCCAGGGCATGGCCTCTACTGCCACTGTGACCCTGGAGCACTGTCAGCCCTCAGATCACACTCATGTTTCACAAGGAAATCATCCATTACAGGTGAAATGTTAATGTCCTTAGTACATAAAGAACCTCTATAAATAGAGAAAAAGTAAGAAAAAGACAAGAATCCCAATAACAAGAAGCAATTTCCACACCAAAAAAAATGCAAATAGCAAATAAGCATAAAGTCCAGGGTGACTGATAATGGGGAAAAAGGTAATTTCAAATACGGGTGTAACAATTTTACCTGTATTTTGAAAATATAATTCTGAAGATAATATTACATATATACATTTGTATATATGTACATATAAAATTATATATAAATGTATATTTTATACATATAACTATATATATAAAATTAACTCTGTTACATCTGCATATGTGATTAGGGATGACTTCTTTACTATGATTTTCTGTGATTTCTAGATTTTTCTCAAGTAAGTAAGAACCTCTTTTATAACCTTTCTTTTCTCTCTTTCCTGTGTCCACCCCTTAAGTCTCTCCTTCCTTTCTCATTCCCCTCCCCACTTTCTCCTCTCTCCTCTTTCTCTACCTCCTTCTTCCCACCTTTCCCTCTCTCTCCCTCTCTCTCTTCCCCTTTCTCCCTCCCTCTCACACTGTATATACACTGTAGACTCCCCCACTACCCATAGAAAACTCAAAATTTTGATGACATGATTTGGCCAACTGGTCTACCTCCATCACCTGCCTCTCTCCTCACCTTATTTCCTCACCGAAACCAAAGTCCTCATAGTTCCAAGCACACAGTGACTTCACTTCTGCAACTGCCTAAATACCACCTTCCCTTTTGGAATCTGTCTGGGGTGTCATCTGCTCTGTGAAGGCCTCACTCACCCCTATCTAGAGCCTCTTCCCTGTTGTCCCTTAGGGCCCCCAAAGAATTCCCCCAGCCCTTTGTCATTCCATCAGACCACCTGTCCTGCACCCCATAGTCTTCTGCTTACTCCTATGTTCTGCATCAGCTCCTGAGCTTTCTGGGCAGGGCCAATAGTCCATGCATTTTTGTGTCATCTGAGCTTACAGGACCTGCTACCTACTGACATGTTTAGGAATGACTTGGGGAAATGAAATGAATGTGACTTTTGGCATTGTTGTCAGATAGGTATATATTATTACACTCTTTTTAGAAATAAAGGAATCAAGCTATGAGAGCTTAAGTAACTTGCCCAGTATTACACAAGTAGGTGGAAAGCTTAAATTTCAATGTAGGTCATTTGGAGTGGGGGTGTCTAATCTTAACCTTTAGGATCAGGTTCAGAGGCTCTCTGCACTGATGAAGACTTAATAGGGAACAAAACATACTTCAGGGAGCAATGGAAGTGAGGGAGGAGTAGCTGGAGTAATAATAATAGGAGATAGTAAATTATTGACACTTAGATGTGTCAGGCATTGTTTTAAACATTTGACATGTTTCAGATCATTTTTAAGAACCTTACAAGAAAGGGAGAATTATTAGACAAATTTTAGAAGTGAGAAAAGCTGAGTTATGGGGAAGTTCAGTTCCTTGTCCAGATCAGACTGAACTGAAGATTTGGACCCTGCCAGACAGCTCATAGCCTTTGCTGGGAATCTGAACTCTGCTGCCTGGTGGCAGGCAAGAAACACAGTTCTGCTGCAACTAGAGCTGCAGGGACTGATGCATCTGTTGTTAGGAGGAGGTGCCCCCACACTGAGGCAGCAGAGGCCACCGTCACGGATCAGACTTGCTCCAGTTCCAGAGCTGAAGCACCCCACTGTTTTGCCTCATCCATAAGATGAGAGATACCTGCTCAAGCTCATATTTCCTCATAGTTGGGTCAGGAAGCAGGCACCTGTAAGGCCTGGAGAGGGGCTGGGTAAGAAAATTTAAGTGAATCAAGGGAGGGGATGAGAAACTAAGTTGCTGGGTCCTGCTCTATGTCAGGAATGAACCCCACCTTATCCCACTTAATTTTCACACCCCACTGTATGCACAAGGAACAATGCTCAGAGGGGTAGAGTGATGTGCACCACAGCCAGTAGCTGGCTGTCCACTGGTTCCAAACAAGAATGTTAGGTTGGTCAGACAGTCCCAAATGGTTCAGAATAATCTCCCAGATTGTCTGTTCCACCCTCAGTCTTCCAAACCCTGGTAGTTCTGATGCAACTGGGAGAGAGAGAGAACAATTAAAAGAGGATTGGCCTAGCAGACGGAAGGTGCTAAGTATTGTCACTGTGAATAGCCCTATCCCCTGCCTCAATTTCCTTCTTTGTAAAATAGAAGAGCTAGATCTGAAGGAATGTCTCAAGGTCTTTCTCAAGGCTAACAATCTTCTGCTTCACTGTTACTTGTACTACCCCCTAATCTGTGAAAACAGAGAGATAAACTGCATCTCTATGCCTGGGCTGCAGCAAGTAGGTGAGCTCACTGGGGATGCTCACCCTGGTTGTAGCAATGACCTGGCCAGCCTTGCTTTTCTCAAGTGCAAGGTTTGAGGACTGACTTAATGGGTGCAAGGTCAAACCTACACTTTTATGAACAAAAATGCTTTGTACTCCCAGGGGAACAACAGGCACCACGTCCTAATCTGGCTGGTGCTGAGCTTGAGCTAATATATATTACCTCATTCCATCATCCCTGCAACTCCCACAGTACTGGCATGAACTTCCCAATTCATAGATGAGTACATGCAAGTCTACAGAGCTTTAATGATTTACCCAAGGTCACATCCACGCTAGATGATTTCTGAGTGGCATAATTTAATAACGATTCTTCAGAAATGGACCACAGGTGGTGACTAAAAGGTACCAAAGGCTGAAGTTAAGAGCTGGTTGGCTGGAGCCCATCTAAGTCTGCTCAGGACAGGATGGGAGAACAGGGCCTCTCTGTGGCAGGTGCTCCCAGTACATTATTATGTGAGACCAAGCTTCCCATACTTGGCTTTGAGGCCACATGTTACCTTGAGTCACACAGCCAGTGAAAATCATGTCTGGCTCCAATGCTGAGCTTGCTCCTGATGGTCTTTCTCCTAATGAATGGCCTTCTCCCCCATGAACACTGCAGAGGACCCCTACCCACATTTTCTAGAATGGCATTCTGTGACCATGAGTAGTTGCCATGATAACCAGGGTCTTCCCACCACCCCTCCCACCAGGCTGCACCATGGGGACTATAGAGGCAGTCCAGACCATGAGGACAGACAGCGGGTGGTGCTCTCTGAGCAGGACAGGGAGAGCTGAGCAAGTGGTCTCTGTCCAGATCTAGTGAAGGTGTAGAGACAGGGGAAAGGATCTGCCCAGGTGGGTGTCCCTGCCCAAACTTCTGGACCCTTCCTCAAACCACCATAGTCTGAACACTTTGTGCCAGTGCTCAGCAGGTCTCAATCCTGTGCACCCAAAGCTAAGCACCAAACAGCCTTCTCAGTCCACTCTGCTTCCCCAGCCACCAGATCCACTAACTGCCCCCAGGTAGAGGGTCACACACTCTGTCTGAGGCCAGTGCCTGGAACTTCTAGCACAGCTGGCTTATGCCCACCTGAAATGCCCTCCCAAGTGCCCTCCTCATCTGTCAAAAGCCAATACAACTGAACCATCCAACATGGTTCCCCCAACCCATGAGCTTCCCCAGCCCATTCTCATGCCCACCCTGTGCTTAAAGCCTTGTGTATGGGGTGGTCTGTGTCCAGCAAGTGTGACACCCTTTCAGGTTTAGCAGCACCCTAGGGACAGGAACTCTATGTCACTTTGTGCTACTTCAGTGTCCCCACTGGAGGCTCAGAGATTGGCATAAAGCATTTGGTGAATAGTTAATGAAAGAATGAATGAATGAGACAATGAATAGGAGGAAGAGAAAAAGCAGAGATGAAGGGGTGGAAGGATGAACAAGTGAGGAAATGTGAGAATGAAAAGAAGGGGACTGGGGATGCCCTTTACTTACCCAGCCGGGGCCTAAAGCTGCGGACCGTGTTGCCCCCTCCAGGACGCGCGCCCCTTCGGCTGTATTTCTCATAAAGCCGAAGCATGTGGACAGCAACCATGTCCTGGGCACCAGGACCCAGAACGGGAGCCTTGTCCCCCAGGAACCTCTGAGGGTCCTTGCCCCCGGCCAGGTTGTCGGTGGCCATGGGCCGTGCGGACCGGGAGGGGGCTGTGTGACTGCCGCCCGCATCCCTGAGCAGCACCAGAAGCAATGGCAGCAGTGGCAGCAGTTGGGACCCCGGTCCTGTGCTGGTCTGAACCGGGCCACAGGCCATGGTGAGTAGCGGCGGGGAAGGTCCGGACCGGCAAGGAGGGAGAGCGCGGGCTCACCCGAGGCTGGGAACCGACCCTGCGGATGGAGGGCACACTGGCAGCTGGGGCAGCCAGGGGACGCGGGGTTCAGGGCAGAGCGGGGCGGCCAACCTAGCGCTTGATCTGTCCTCGCCGCCAGAGCTCCAGGCCAGTGGTCACGGCTGTCCGGAGAGGTGTGGAGTGGAGCTGAGCCTGATCCGGTGCGCTGCCTTCACAGACTCACCGTGTGGAACTTTGCAGCACAGGGAGTGGCGGGCTCGCAGGGTTCGAGAGGCGGGGCGGGGCGGGGCAGCGTGACCAGCTGAGCCTTCGAGGGAAACCCGGCTGCGCCGTCCCCGGACCACTGGGACAGCAGTGGATACGGCAGTGCTTGCTCGCTGCGGGTGCGTGCGCCAGCGTGTCGCAGCGTGCACGCGCAGGGGTATGCGCTTGAGTGTGGGGCTCGAATGTAGGGGGCGTGGGTGTGAGTGTGCGAGCGCGCTCCCGGCTCCCCTGCTTGGAACCGGAGAAGGTCGACCCCGCCGGCTCCCGTGTGTCGGCGCCGCAGCTTGGCAGGGGCTACGCGGGGACTGGAGATGGGGTGTGGGGAAGCTTTGGAGGGGGGCTCCGCCTGCCGGGTAGTCGGTGCAATGGTATGCGATGACTATGTGGTTGCAAGATGACAGCTCCCCCGTGAGGACCGGCGAGGGGATGTGAGTCAGTGTGTGTACAAAACGCAAGTGTGCGGGGAACGGGGACCAGACCCTCCCTGGGCAGCCTTTGAAAAGAAAAGAAAACAACAACAACAACAAACAAACAAACAAACAAAAACAAAACAAAACAAAAACCCTACTCCCAAAGGTCAACCAACTAAGGCAACTGGAAGAAGATCCCGATTAAAGTTCAGAATTAGTCGGCTAACTGACCCTGGATTTGGAGACAATGATTCCAGTCGTTGAAGGAACACATCAAAGGGGCTTGCTAATCTTTGGACTTGTAGTCATCAGGGTTGTCCTGTAAAAGGACATGGTTTCAGATGGTTGTAGAAAACGTTTCCAAGGTGTCTGGTTAGGAGCCAGACAAGAAAGCAGTGGCTTTCCGTAGAAGGCTTGGGGATGAAGTGAGGGTGTCATGATTCCCTGGGCCCACTGCCCCTCAGCTCAGCCCTGGGCAGAAGGTCCTGAACCTCATTTTGCCTTTAGCAGGGTTTCTTGTCTACAAATAGAATTTCAGGGGGTCTGGGAATTCAGTTGGAGAAAAAAATTTACATCTTCATTTTCACTAACCTGTAATTGAAATTTAGCCTTTCCTTAAAGAGAGGCAGAGCCAACCACAGTGATATTAACCATACTTGTGATTTTGTCCCCAATAGCTACCGCTCACAGGTATTTTCATATTACATGAGAGTTGTTTCACATTTCTCAAAATATCTTTTTGGCTTGTCACTTCTTAAAATAAAGTGACAATAAAGTTAAGCCATCTGCTAGTTATTTAATGAATTATTTTTTAAGGTTTTATTTATTTACTTATTTTTAGAGAGGGGAAGGGAGGGAGAAAGAGAGGGAAAGAAACATCAGTGTGTGGTTGACTTTCACATGGCCCCCACTGGGGACCTAGCCCACAACCAAGGCATGTAACCTGACTGGGGATTGAACCGGTGACCCTTTGATTTGCAGCCTGCTTGATCCACTGAGTTACACCATTCAGGGCTAATGAATTATTTTTAAAAGTACATATATTACTATGTTGCAGAGTTGTTTTTAAAAATATCTTGATAACCTAGCATATTAAAACCATTTTTTAGGAAGTCTCCACATTTTTCTCAGACTGAAAAATAAAGTCCAAGGTCCACAAAAAAGTTCATGAATTCTCCTGAGAAAAGGAAAGGACTTCTTTAAAGCCATGTTCTTCCTGTAGATCCAGGGTGCTGCCCATGCTAAATTTCAGAGGACTATTTGCAAACTTGTGAACATGCTGTTCCCTTTACTTGGTACTTTGGGCTTCCTCAGCCAAAATAGTTACTTTTCTTGGAGGGCTCACAATGCAATGATTGAAAATTTGCTGGAGAAACCTTCTCTTGGTATGTAAAACACAGCCCATTTGTCATTTTTAAAAACCTTGCAGTGTTAAATTAGAGGTCATCCTATTAAGAGCCTCTGAACCTGAAGCCTGCAGATTTTGGAAAACTATAGAGAAGCATTTTATTTATTTTGATAATTAGCACACATTTCATTCAACTTCCCATTCCTATAGCTCCTATTTGTTCTGTGAAACAGTTTTCAAAAAAAGTTTGTTGGAGGTGAGATGATCAAATCCCAGTCTTGGACTTGATGGATCTTGCCTTATAAGTGATCCACATCATCTTTTACTGCTCCATCCCCCACCCCCAACCCCATTTTCCTCCTTCTCCATGTGCCCCTAACTTCCCCTCTTTCCCCCCTCCTTTCCTCCCTCAGAATGCCTCTGACCTGTACCAGCTGGGGGTAACCTCTGCTTATGGGTAGTTTTGTCTCTGCTGAGGCCGTACAGAATCGAGGCCTGTGAAAAGGAGAGTGAGTCTGCAGGAGGCCGGGACAAGCTGGGTTATTCTCGATCTGTGTCCATTAAAAGCCTTCTTGCTCTCCTAAAACTCATTCCCACTCCATTCAAGTCAGCCAGAGAGAGGGTCAGGCTTTAGCCGGCACTAAAACCTGTAGGGTACAGATTCTCTGACATTGTTAGGAAAGAATTAAGGCATCAGCCAGGGACAGCTAATATTTCTTGCCTTATTTTATTGCTGAACAGCGGGACTGTAAAGTCTTAGAGAACTATGCCCCCTTTTCATGTAGCTGAGATGATGGGATAAAAATGTGTTTGGTGAAACAATTCAGATTACCACTGGGTCATATCCTTGCTGGCTCCCAGGACAGCCTGCAAACAGCATTGCTAAGACAGAGATAATCACTGTGCAATTTCAGCTCATGCAGAACAGCTCGTGGAAATGAGGCTAATTGTGGAGTTTGCCAATGAGGACGTCTTGTTTTTAATAGCTCAGGCTGCAGCTCTTAATAAAAACGAAGATGGAAGGCTGTGGATCCAAGTCCTGAGGGTTATGATTTCTGACAGCTTCCTACTAAAAGTAACTTACTTCTGAGAGTATCAGACACTAGTATTCCCAGGGATCTTGAGGTCTTGAACTTGCCAGTTGTGGTGGAGAGTGCTCTCTCTAGGAAGGGGAGAAGTGTTGTGGGGAGCCTGGGTTCTCCAGGCTTCTCTGCTGCACACTCTGGGGTAGCAGGGGTTCCTTAACCTCCAAAAATCCTGAGGAAGGAGTGCAGACACCTGATAGTTATGAAGCTCTCCTCCTGGGTAAAAGAGAATGCAAACTCTGGACAGTTCTGAGAACTCTCATTTGGTTTCATCTGGAACCTCTCTTCAGGTAACACCACAGGAAATTTTCCTGAACAATAGTTTTATGCTACTGTCCAGCTATTTGTGGGGCAGTCAGTTTGTGGCTCTCCTTAGCCCTGTCACCCTGGATCAGCCCCATCGCCTCTTTGGAGACCCAGCAGCTTCCTGTTTAAAGGAAAAGGCTGCTCCCCAAACTCTGTTTCAGCTCCTACACTCTATGCCTGAGTCTGTGCCTTATGCCAACCCATTCTTGAAGTGAGAGTGTCTACATGATTCTTTGGAGTCAACTGAGACTAGGTCTGTGTCCCTCTTTTCACCCACATGTCTAGCTGCGTGGCCTCAAGCAAGTTACTTGACTTCTCCAGACCTCAGTTTCTTCAATTCTAAAATGAGTACATGAGCACTATATTATAAGGATCATTGATAAGGTTTAACATGAGATGGTACTAAATAGCACTGATCCTTGTTCCTATTCTTTTTTATTTCCCTTGTGTTCAAAAGAGGTTTTAGCCTATTTAAAGTGAACCCAAATTCTAGGAGATTCTTAAAAGATTTTATTTATTTATTTTTAGAGAGAGGGGAATAGAGGGAGAAAGAGAGGGAGACAAACATCAATGTGTGGTTGCCTCTCATAAGCCCCCAACTGGGGACCTGGCCCACAACCCAGACATGTACTCTGGCCAGGAATCATTCTAGTGACCCTTTAGTTTGTAGGCTGGCACTCAATCTACAGAGCCATACCAGCCAGGGCCAAATTCTAGGAGATTCGATAAGAGAATCAGCCTGGCCATTCCTTGCTCTGCAGATGAAATGCATTTCTTAACACACAAAATACAGTGCTAAAAGCTTGAAACAAACAAACAAACAAAAAAAAAAGGAAAAGGAGAGAAATTTTCCTCAACTAGGGAGTTAGACTTCTACCAATGAGCCATTATTATTGGTATCTGTTGGGTCCCTGTCAATTACAAGGATGGCTATATTGCTCTTAGTCTAGTTTTCTCAAAACTCATGGCCCTAAGGACAAAAGAAATGCCAGTGAGTCCCTGTTCCCATTTGGGGCATGAGCTGTGAAAGAGTAGCTAAGGGTTTGCTGGAGGGAGAGAGACAAGAATCCCAGGGCCTGCCCAGGCCTCTGGGCCCAAGTGTAATAAATCTGTGAAATAACAAGTACAAAAGCCTTCATAATCAATGACAGATTTTATTTTCACTCTGGTAATATCCATCCATGGAGTTACCGTTTTATAGGGAAATAACTACCCACTCTGTAACTCCTCGTCAGCCCATATTCTCTTTCTTAAAGTTGGGAAAAACTTTGAGAATCAAAGTCAGCTCCTTGGAGAACTGTGGCAAGAGAAAGCATGACTTCCCCTGGGTGGGAACCCAACTCTCCTGTTACTTCCTAGGGTGGCTCAGGCCATTCATTTCTGTTTTGCTAAAATACCCGTGACATGTGAATAAACCAGGATTACAGAACATTGTTTCAGGCAGTAATGTGAGCCGGCATGGGTTCTGGTTTGATGAAATACGGTACTCTCTGAGAAAACATGGGAATTGGTATTACTTCTCGTTAAAGCTGAACAGTGGAACTATTTAGAACTGAGGCATGAATGCTGCACTGTGGGGAGTGACAATTTGAAGGGAGCCAATTTGGGGGAGGGAGACAGTGGTGTGTGTGAGTTGGCCAGAGCAAGCCAGTTAGGTGACGTCTGTGGGGGAAGCAGCCAAAGGGACACTTTAGGAATTAGGAACCCTTATTAGGGGCTGCTTAGTCTCCTTACAACCCCAAAATAATCTTCCTCAAAACCTTTGCAGGAGGGACAAAGCCTTACATCTTTGTCCTGTCATTCAAGACTTTGTCATTGGGTCTGTGTATCTCAATCTGTCTGTCCCTGGAGAGCCTCTCTTCAGTCTCTTCCTGCCAGTCCTCTCATTCTCCAGAATTCAGAAGAGCCCTCATTCTCCCAGTACACATCCCAGCCCCATCCTGCCATCTGTCTATAGGATTTCCTATAGACATCCTGGGGTGTACCACACAATACTCCTTCCAGGACCCAGGCCCTCATTCTCCAGCTGCCAGGACAGTTGTCTGGATGGCTCACAACTGCATCCCTCTCCAAGAATTGCCTCAAAGGGGAACCAAAGCTGCCCCTTTCCCTGGGACAGCCCAAATGCAGTGATTGAGCCCTGAAGGGTACAAAAGCCTGGCCCTCTTGCCCCAAGGCAGGACAGCTCTGCAGGGCTATCCAGCTCTAAGACTCCCCATGGGCTCTACCAAGACCTTTGTTGCAGCTGCTTCATATTCACCTTCTCCCTCTGACCAATCCAGTCCCCACAAGCACTCTCTCAAAATCCCCGCATACACATTTTTTTATCCCAGTATATGTTTCTCAGGACACCTGACCTAAGACATCAGAAGATGGAAGTGGTCCATCTGAGATTGGGCCTGAATAGTGCTGAGAAAGTAGGTGCTAATATGGGATCTGGGAGCTGAGACATCTACTGCCAAAGAGAACTCTTTGGCAAAAGAGAACTCTATTATTGGTGTAGCTGGAGCCTGTGTAGTGATGAAGTGGGGAGTTGAATATCTTATATTTTAAATGTTCAAGGGAAGTGGTTGTTAGACAATGGAATTGGTTGGCTCTTGCCGAGTGAGACAGATTCATGGGAAATTGCTAATGTAAGGCTGAGGGTGATTAATTACTAATTTTAAAGCAAAGTGTGCAAACCAGATAGCTTCCTTGGCAGCATATAAATAAATCCTCATCTCTTACAGCAGGTGCAGTTAGTCCAGGACTTGGATATGAAGGCAGCAGGGTTCCAACGATGGTTGAATTTCTCAATCCCAGGAGTTCTGCTATGCCAAAGTCAGGGCCCTGGTTGAGCAGGAGTATTACCCTAAGACCTGGGATGGGAGCATCCTGGTTGATACACTTGAGACCTTAAAACTTGACACCTGCTTACATGTTCTAGGCCTGAGGAAGTGGCCCATGCCACCATCCCCCACATTGCTTGAGGATGAAGCAAGTACTTTGGAGACCTGGGTAAGACACATGTGCTCCAGAGGGTGGGAGAAAAGGCCCATGAATTTTTAGCAGTCCACTGTATTAATGAGACTGTTAGGCAACTAGTGGTTTGAGAACATTGGGAAACCCCCTTCAAAGCAGACAAGACACTATTGTGTCTTGAATATCCCATCTCTGGAAAGGAAACACAACTCCCAATAGGCCTTTTGGGTTTTGGAGACTATAAATTCCACCTCTGGGAATACTAATAACTCAAAGGTATACAGAAAGCTGCCATCCTTGAATGAGACCCAGAGCAGGAAAGGACTCTGCACCCCTGCTGGCTTGCAATAGTTGACCTGTCAGATCCTGTGTCATTGGGGGTATCTGAGAAGGAAAGACTTCATGTGGAATTTATGGCAAGGCCAATAGGAGCAAAATTTTGGAGCAAGACTCAGCCATCTGCAGCAGAGAAGGATAAGCCATTGGAAAAGCAGCTCCTGGATTGCTGCTGGGTAATGGTAGGGATACAAAGCCTAACATGGGATGTCAGGTGATCATGTAACCAGAATTACCCATTGTGAGCTGTGGTCTCTTAAATCCACCAAGTTATGAGTTTGGTCAGGTGCAGCAGCAATTCTTCAAAGATGGAAGTGGTCCATCTGAGATTGGGCCTGAATAGTGCTGGGATCTAATGAAGCTGCATGAGCAGGTGGCTCAGATATCCATGCCATCCATCACTGTTGCACCTATGCCTGTCTTATAGTTTGCACCTATGATCACATGCAGAGGGGGTCCCTTACAATTAACTGATAGAGAAGGGAAATCTATGAGCTTGTTTTGTGGATGCATAGGCTCAGTATGTTGGTACAAAATGAAAATGGACTTCTGCTGCATTGTACCCTCACTGAGGGGTGGCCCTGAAAGAATACAATGAAGGGGAATCCTACTATAGGCAGAGTTTTGGGGGACACACATGGTCATCCACTCTGTGAGGAAAGGAAAGAGATCTGAGGCAAGAATATAGGTAGACATATGGGCAGTAGCAAGTGGCTGGGTTGCTCAACTGGGGACCTAAACAAAAAGATGGAAATATCAAGGATAAACAAGTCTCAGGACAAGGCAGATGGTTGGATGTACAGGAGTGGGCAGGGAGGGAAGAAAATCTCTTATTGCATGTCAGTATCCACCAGAGAGCACTCTCTGTGGAAGAGGCACTAAACAACCAAGGAAATATTATGGCTTGATGTCAGTCAACCTCTGTCATCAGCCAGTCCAGCTCTGGCAACTGGGGGTGTGAATGAAGCAGCCATGCAGGAATGGAAGCTATGCATAACACAACATCACGAGCACATGCTAAGCACAGCTAATCTAGCTCCTGCTTCTCACAGCATCCAGCCTACCAGCAAGGGAGACCAATGCTAACTCCTTGCTATGGCACCATCCTTGCCCGAGCAGTCGTTATTTGGTGGAAGGATAATTTAATTGGATTCTTTCCACCCTGGAAGGAGCAATGATTCATCTTGACTAAAATCTACACATATTTGGCTATGGTTTGCCATTCTTTCCTTCGGAACCTCAGCCAGAATCATCAAACTGACAGAGCATTGGACCAAGTCACACACTCTATAGTGAAAAGGGCACTGCAGTGGACATGGGCCAATGGGATTCTTTGGTCCTATCACATCTCACCAACAGCTGGCCTCACCTTTGGTCCTATCACATCTCATCAACTGCTGGCCTTGGAGAGCACCAGGAAGTACAGCCAAAGAACCACCTTAAGATGATACTTTGAGAGGATTATGGGCCATCTTCCTAAACTTAATACACACCCTAATTCAATGACCA
The DNA here is from genome assembly GCA_004027475.1 of Anoura caudifer. Classification (NCBI taxonomy): domain Eukaryota; kingdom Metazoa; phylum Chordata; class Mammalia; order Chiroptera; family Phyllostomidae; genus Anoura; species Anoura caudifer. The sequence continues at coordinate 41,022 of PVKU01003523.1, read as the reverse complement.
ATACATGATGCTGTGCCCTCAGCTGGTAGAATATGTGGGTTCAGGAACCAAGGTATAGAATTAGGAGTGGCTCTACTTAACGTTGCTCTCTGTGGCCCACTAGGAAAAACTGCACACCATGAAGTTATGACTCTAGGCACTGTGGGTCTAGAGTTCCTGGCACCCAGAGGACCTTCCACCAGGCCAAATAGCAGGATTCCTTTTCCATGTTCAGCAACAGGTACTGCCTAGAGTTCAGTAGGGAAAGACTGTAGTCACCATCCTACATGGATAATTGGCCTTGTGCTGTCACACACTGGGGCAGGGAAGCTGTGTTTTGTATCCAGGTGCTCTGCTGGGACATCTCCTGGTATTTCTTGCCTGATTCTGATGGCACATGGACATGAACACTAGCAGGGGCCACACCTTGAGAAGGGTGAGAATCTGGGTCACCCCAACAGACAATCCCTCTGGACTAGCAGAGGTTTCAGCCAAGCTGGAAAAGAATCTAGAATGCATAGTAAAGGAGTGAGATGATGAGTACCAGTGGTCTTGAGCCCAGCTGTCCAGTGGGAGTTGTGTTAATTCTTCTCACCTTCATCTTGTAAGTTTTTCCAGGAGAGGAGATCAAGCAAAAACCTGAGGAAGCTATTCCTAAATAGGGTAAGATTGTGATAGGAAGCAAATGGACCAAGCTGCAGAGGAGGCAGACTATAGTAGGTACTGTGGTGCTGCAGCTCCCCCCTCAGGACCCAACCCCTATGTTGTCTGTTGATGGCTCACCACTGAGCCCCTCCCGAAGAATTGCTTTCAGCTTCTCAGAGAGCTGCCCTGGCAATGGTCATGTCTCCTTCCCCCCTGCACCACCTGTGTCCTATGGCTGATCTATGTGGTGGTACAAAGGTCTGGGCTCCCTTGTCTTAATTTGCACCACTTCAAGGGGCCACTCCAGCTTCAGAGGCACTGGTGGGAGCAGTAACAGTCCCCATTGTGACCACTTCCAATTCAGCTCCCCTAGTCCAGCCTACCTTTTCATCATTTACATGTGATGTTCCCATGTGCCTTCCCCTCAAACCTGCTGTACTTGAATTTCCATCTCCGAGCCTGGTTCCTCGGCAGCTGGACATGAGACAGCAACCCTTAGGAATCCATGGTGATGGCGGCTTGCTTTTAAATTTTTCAGCCTGTCCAAACAAGATATCATTTTTATGCTATTTCTTTAACATCTCTCTCATACTTAACTACATTCTCTTTTTAACCCAGAAGAGCAGGCCACATGTACAGATTTTGGAATTTATAAGCTTAAGTTGCTTTTATTTATTTTATGGTTAACTTTTTTTATAACAAGGAATGCTGAATTTCCATTTTTACTTGAGTTATAAAGGTTCTATTTAAAATAAGTTTAAGTAAAAAAGAGTGAGCTGGTTTAAAGAAAAAGTAATAAGTAAATGGTAGCTGCGGTGGGACCTATGAAGGTAGTTAACTGAAGGATGGTTAGAGGGAACACATCTACCCCCGTGGTTTCTTCTGCATGGGAGGACCCTCTCTGTATCAGGTTAAAAAACACCCTTCAAGAATAAGCCCACGACTTCATTTTTCATGAAGCCCTCTACCCTGCCTTAAGCAGAGGTGTTCAATCCTTCCTATAAAACATGCCTCATTGTGTAGAGTGGCCTGTCTCCAAGTGTGATTCTGCAACTGGCCAGTGGGGGCTTTGAGTGCTAGGTCTTTCTTTTACTCCCTGTTATAACTCTGGCACCCAGCATAGCTGATAAGTCTGAGATGGCCCCCAGAACCCCACTCTTAGTGTGCATGTCTATATAATCCCACTCTTGAGGGAGGGTGGGACCTTGGAATATGACACATGCCATTCCTGTAACTAGCTTACATTGTACGGCAAAGGTGACCCTTCACCTTTTATTTATTTATTTTTGTTTATATAATGAAGGCCCCAAATCAGTTGATTTTGAAATATTCAAAATGGAGATTATCCTGAGTGGGCCTGATTTGGATGAAAGTTATTAAAAGAAGGCTTGGCTGTTTGTGAAGAGAGTGCCTCCTGCTGGCCTTGAAGAAGCAAGCAACCATGTTGTGACAGGGCTCAGGAGGGACCCACAGGGCATTTGGGAGCAAGGAGATGCCCTGATGGAAGCCAGAAAGAGTGCAAGGCCCTCTATCCTCCAACCACAAGGAGGGGAAGAGGACCTCAAACTCCAGAATGGATGTCAGCCTGGCCAACATCTATGTGGCCTCCTCTGAGACCCTGACTGGAGGATCCAGTTAAGTCATACTGGATTCTGACCCATAGAAGTTGTGTGATAATAAATGTATGTTACATTAAGCCACTAAATCTGTGGAACTTTGTCATGCAGCAATAGTAAACCCTCACAGCAACTTCAGTAATCAGCGGCTCAGTGAGTGACCAAGCTGGGTGAATCTGTGCTCACTAACTTCTGGTCTGTTCTCGGAGATGAGGCTTTCCCACCAGGGGGAATAGGGTGAGTAGGGGAGGGAAAGTTAGCATCTGCAGAATCTGTGAATTGCCTCCTTGCTTCTCATGGTACAGATGAGGAGCAGGCCCAAGCAGAGCTTTGCCCTCAATCTTTTAGGGAGGAATCTCAGCTGCACTATGGGGTGCTGGCCAGTATACTTGCTCCATAACTGGGTCATTCCCTGAAAGACATCACAGTCTGGTCTCTTTTTCCTGACTGTGGCTGCCAGTTGATCCCCGCCATCCCCTGCCTACCTCCTCACAATATCTGAGCTGGTGGTGGAGTAGATCTTCTGCTTCTCTCATGGATCCTCTGGCCCCAGGGCAGAGTGCCTCCAGCTCACTGTCTAGCTAGTCCTTCATCTTACACCTTCAACCCCAGCCCCTGGAAAGGCCTGGCCTCTCCAGCCCACCCTCTACCATGCTAGCCCACCTCTAACCCTCAGCACTAAACCTTCCCCAGGCCACCTGCCAGTCCTGGCTGTTTCCAGACTCCTACTCTGGACTCAGGTTACTGGCTCCCTGACTCCACCAACCCGACTCCAACATCTCTGCTTCTCTCAGCTGGTCTCTCACACCTTCTCTCCCAACCTCTAACTCCATTATCTGCCCAGCTTCCCTTTCCTTGGTGGATGACACAGCATCTACACTCCCAAAGAAACTGAGGCCCCTGCAGTAGACATTAGTTGCTTTGTCTGCTCAGCATGGCTTCTTCCCTTTTTTGAAGCAGGACTCTTCTTCTTGTGAAGAGGGCTGCCCCCCAAACCACACATGTGGCTCAGTGGGGTTACCTGCATTATCAGTGCATTGGGTTATTGATCTAGCCCGTCTTAACATTTGTCCTGGTTACAGTGCATCCCAGGGAAGAATCCCAAGCTCATCAGTCACTGCTCTATAGGAGTTTTCTTAGTAGAGTTGGTGGGAAAAACACCATTCTTTAGATTGCTCAAGTGGAATGACATAAAGCCAGACCTGCTGCTGCTAGGTAACACAGAGAGACTCATCTCAGATAGAAGGGACTGGAGCCAGCTGGTAGGGAGGGGAGCACAGGAGGAAGACATGAGGGGAGGGAAGGGAAGGCATGTATCTTTTATCTATTGCTGTATAACAAATTGCCCCAAAATTTACAGTGGCTTAAGACAATACATGCTTATCTCATAGTTTCTATGGGTCAGTAATCTGAATGTGGCTTAGTTCAGCATCTTTCTCAAGGCTGCAGTGAAGGTGTTGAGTGGGACCACAGTCATCTCAAGTTTCAACTAGAGCAGAATCTGCTTCCCAAATGCCTCATGAGGTTATTGACAGGATTTAGTTTCTCATGGGCTGTTTGGCCTCAGGCTTCCATTTATGGCTCTGTTCTAAGCTTAGATCTGCATTTATTCCTCTGCTTCTCTTCCTGGATGTTTCCATCCAACTCCCAAGTCCAGCGTCTTCACCCAGACCTACATCTTCATCACAGGCTCCTAGAGAGCAAACATTTTCCTGCATCCTATGCACTTCTCTTACTTCTTCCTGTGATGAATGGGACTGGGTATTCAGATTTGAAGCTTCATGTTTCCTGCTGGCTCTTCCCCTCTTTAATCACATACCTACACTGTTGCCAGTCCTGTAAAGCTTGTCTCCTAAATACATCCCATCTGGCCCTGCCTGTGCACATGAACATCTTATTCATGCCTTTGTCTGCTTTTGCTACTAGTCCCCATCTGGGTCTTACTCTTTCTTTCACTCCTCTCTCCTTGTAGACAACAGAGTGATCTTTCTAATGCCAGAGTTGATCCTGTCACTCCCCTAAAGATAAGACATTGACTTCCTTTGCTCTTGGCATGATACCCTGTAAGGTCCTCACAAGTCAGCCTTGCCCAGCCCCATGCCCCTTTCCTCCTCACCCTCTCCTATTGGCACCTCAGTTTTGCTGATCATGCTTTTCATTCTCCTAAGCATAGACTTATTCTCAGCTTTTCTCTCAGCCTGAAATGTCCTCCTGTTATAGAACAGAGGCTACAGGGGCCAAGGTTCATTATGTCCACTGCCTTATGGAAAGATGTCTCTCAAAGCCAGAGATTTGTGAAAAGGAAATGCTTATTTAATGCTGTACAGACTTAAAGTAGTGACCTAATATCTTCACTAAAATATCAAAGTCCTTTTGGATACCCACAGATACCCAGAGTGCTTCCTTCTCCCCCGGCCCCTAATTCAGGGTACTATAACTCAGGAAAAGAAGAAAACATTCGGGATCCAGACTCCTGACACCATCAGCTGTGTCGCCGTCCAGGCAGGATCCCTGATTAGTTCAAAATCATGTGGCACCTTTTCATGGCCTACTGGCAAGAGTCCTTTCCCCCTTCTTCCAGGCAAAATCCCTCTTGCTCCTCATGCCACACAGCCAAAGGGAGCACCCCAAAGCCACGTGGTCCTCTTCTACTGAAGTTGCAGGGAAGGGGTCTCCACTCTGGGAAAGCCACGTGACACCCCCTTCATCTAAGTTGTGGGGAGGGGGTCGCCATTCAGGCAAAGCCGAGTGGTGATTCTCTGCTAAAACCACATGGTGATTCTCCCTCACATGGCTGTGGGGGTCCTGACTCTGCTCAAAGCACGTGGCTCTGTCTCTCTTCACCTAAGCTGTGGGGTCTGCACTCTGGTGAAACCGCATGGAATCTCTCCTACACATGGCTGCAGGAGGTCTCTATTCTGCCAGAAGAAGCTCGTGGCTGTCTCAAATGGCTGCCATGCCTGGGTTTTAAATCCCCATGCCAACCTTCCTCTGCAGCCCCATTTCCGACTCCTCCTACAATCGGCTACACTTGCCAGCACTCCTGTATCCTTCCAGCTTTATTGGGCTGCCATGGTGAGTCCGGGCAGGTGAGGCCTCATGGTGTGGAGCCAATCGTCTCCAAGCTCTCACGCAGGCACTGCAAACAGGGGGAGTTGCCTTCCGGTTCCTCTTGGGTGGAAGTCACTCCCTTCTCCCTGGCTCAGAGCATGGCCACAGCTGTTTAAGATATCTATGAAACCAGTTAAAGGTTATAGATATGTTAAATGACTGTTCTGGAGGTTATCTGCAAAACTGTTGCTATACAAAACAGCTCTCAATGGCCCGGCTCCATTTGTCCCTTCCCCCAACTCACACCTGAGGGGGAAGGGGTGAGGACATCTTATATGTCTTTCTAATATTTCCTGGGCACCCTGAGTTCTGGGCCCCATTCCAAATCCCTTTTTGGGGCCCCCATCTTGGCTGCAGCCTGTTACACTCCTACCCCACAACCACCTGTTCAACTCTCTCCAAATTCTCACTTTTAAGTTTCAAGGTCAACTTCCATCTTGCCCAAAAGCTCTCAGAACTTCCCATGCCTCTGAAGCCCTTCTTTTCATTCTGATAATGAGACTTCCTCCAGACAGCCCTGTGTAGAGGTGTTCCTTCCTGTGCTCCATCCCATACACTGGCAGCTCCTGGGAGACCATGGCTGATGAGTGTCCTGTGGAGAAGCTCAGAAAGCAAAGGAGACCTGCTCCAGGACCAAGGAAGTGGAGCTGATGCTTACCCAATCACTTGCAGCTCTTTGTGTCCCCCAGCCCCCACTTCTTTCCCTTCACTTCCCCTCTGAGCCCTTGCTCATGAAGCAGGAGGGAGGAAAGGTAGCAGATCAGAAATAGCCAGCTCTGAGCACCTTGGTAGTTTCCTCTGGTCCTTGAAGAATTTGCTAATCCTCCATGATTTACTCAGGAATCTTTGACAGAAACTCAAGTTAAGATAGCACAACTGAGAAGAAGGGATTGACTAGCTCAGATAACTGAACTGCCCAGAGGGTGGGGTGCAGCCAGTGTTTGGGAAAACTCCACCTAGAAACCTCAGCATTGATATTGAACCTTGCCTCACTCTCTTCCCCTCCTGTTTCCTCCTTTCTTTCTTATCTTCCTCCTCAAAATGAAAACAATTTTAATGGCAACTGATTATATATAATTGCTATGTGGCTATTATAAAAAATGAGAACAACATATAAGGCGACCCTATTAATATTTTGTTTACCATCTGGACCAAAAGTAGGCATTTTTTTTTTCTATAAAGGGCCAGATAGTAAATCTTTTAGATTTTGTAGGCCATATGATCTCTATTCTGCCTATGAGAGCAACTATAGACAATATGTAGCTGAATAGGCATGGCTGTATACCAAGAAAACTTTATTTACAAAAACAGGTAGTGGGCCGGGTTTGGCCCGTAGGCTGCAGTTTGTCAGCTTCTAGTTGAACATTTTCTTTCTGCCTCAGGTATCAACTTCACACCCCCCTGTGTCAGAATAATGACACAGGAATGGAGTGGAGGAGTGTGGGTCCAGCATCTCTGTCTCTCTCCTCCATAACTAATACCCAATGAGGGAAGGCATGACTTCCTCCAGATCCATACTGAGACTCCCAGTGGAAGACTTTAATTGGCCTAGCTCAATTCAGATACTACTCTGGGTCAGTCTTGAGGGAGGGCTATCTGACTCATTTCTAGTGGTATAGAGATATGCCATTTCTCAGATAAAGGGCATACTCTGGGGTATATAAAATGCTCAATGTCCAGTAGTGTTAATTATTACTATAACATAATTTTTTATAAACATATTTTTTTATTTATTGTGTCCCATGGTCTATTCTTTTCTACTGGGAGTTTAGTCAGTCCCTGATCTCCTTGCCAACTTTGTAAATGCACTCCCCACTATAGTGTGTCTCCCAGTTGGTATTCTTTAGTCCAGAGGGACTCACAATATTGGCCTCCTGGAACCTACTTTTATTCTTGCTGACACTTTCCCTTTTCCCCTTGGCCTTTCTTCATCCCACTTCCTGCCTTAAATAGGTTAGAACTGGCAGATTCCTGTCCAGTCAGTTCCTGTTATGGGCAAACCTAGGCCATGACCTTCCTGCTTCTAACCCTGATAGTAAAGCCCCCACTCATCCCTACCTGTGGATTCAGCACAGCCCATCACAGACCTGGATGTCTATCCTGGCCCAGGCAAGCAGTACATGGATTCAGGCTGGTGGCTGAAATCCTTCACACTTTAAAGACCCTGGAAGAGACCCTGCCCCCTATCTCCTTCTCTGGCTGCCCAGGTCTCCATGACTGGCTCACCTCTGGGTTCAGCCCACCTGTCTGAAATTTCCTCTTAGGCCTGCCTGTTTAGTCTGGCTGAGTGCCTTTCTTTCTTCAGCTTCTATTCACATCGAGTCTCAGATTAGAGTTCAGCATGGGCTATTTAAATCGTCAACCCACAGGAAGGTACCATGACCCATCAAGCTATTTTCAGAGGAGAGTAAACAGTTTGGTGAGCTAGACATGGGGAGCACTGGGTGAGACAAGACAGAAGAGCTGAGCTGAGGAGAACACTAGACTGCAAATCTAGGGGAGGCTTGTCAACAGGGAGGGCCTGTGTCAAGAGGGGTTTGGAGGGCTGAATGGGAGAGATTGAGCTTGGGGGCTCCAGAAGGAGAGTAACAAGGAACTATCCCTGCTCACCACCAGGTGCTTCTCAGGAAGGCCTCAGTCTGTAGGCTTTCTGTCCTCCTATGTCCACAGTGCCTGCTGAGGGCTATGGGTGCAGCACGTGACACCAGGATGAAAGGCCCTCAGCCTCTGCCACTTTCCCTGGCCAGGACTGAGTTGAATGACAGAGTTATATTAGCCAAGTCCCCTCCAAGCAAACTAGATTCATAGTTCATTCTTTTAGTGTCTGTTTGTCCAGTGGTACCCTTGCCTCAAATTCAAATTCATCAAATTAATATTTTATATGAGATAGAATCACCCTATATGAGATAGTTGGTAATGTATTAGGAGTTTTGCTCAATTTTCTGCTTTATGAGCATTTGTTTTTACCCAACTCAGAATTCTAGGATTTATTAAATTTGCCTACTTTGGGTAAAAATGATCAGCTGTAGTGCTTCTCAATATGTGTTCCTTTGTGTGGCTTATTGTTTCTTTTTGGCTACTTTTGTGCCTGATTTTCATGTCCATCCCTGCTCATGGGGGTACCCTCTGTGACCAGGGACCCTGAGCCTATGGCTGTAATTAGTTTCCATAACCCCCAAGTCAGCCCACCATCAGACCCTAAAGCAGAAATACTGACAGAGGCAGAATCATTTTACCTTTGCTGGGAAAAGTTACTTGTTTATTTATTATAACCTAGCATAACAATACTAAAAGTCATTGAAGAATATATGGAAAATGTAAAAATCAGAAATAAAAGAATTGCCTATATTTGTACCATCCAAACTCATTCACAATAGATAGTTTTTAGTCTTCCATTCTTAATCTGAATGTCTTTCATTTTCATATAGTTGAGATCATTCTGTGTTTGTTACAGAGCAACAGAAGGTCCATTATGTCCACTGCCTTATGGAAAGATGCTTCTCAAAGCCAGCGATTTGTGAAAAGGAAAGGAAATGTTTATTTAATGCTATACAGAGTTAAAGTAGCGACCTAACATCTCCATTAAAATATCAAAGTCCTTTAGGATACCCACAGACAACCACAGTGCTTCCTATCTCCCTCTGCCCTAATTCAGGGTACTGTAATTGCAAGGAAGAGAAGCACACATCCGGGATCCAGGCTCCTAACACCATCAGCTGTGTTGTCATCCAGGCAGGATCTCTAATTAATCCAAAGCCATGTGGCACCTTCTCATGGCCTATTGGCAAGAGTCCTTTCCCCCTTCTTTCAGGCGAAGTCTCTCTTGCTCCCAGGCCATGCAGCCAAAAGGGAGCACCCCAAAGCCACATGGTCCTTCTTCTACTAAAGCTGTGGGGAAGGGGTCCTCACTCTGGGAAGACCTCATGGCTCTCCCTCTTCACCAAAGCTGCAGGGGTCTGCACTCTGGTGAAACTGCGTGGAATCTCTCCCTCTGGCAAAGCTGCGAGAGGGTCTCCACTTGGCAAAGCCGAGTGGCAATTCTCTGCTAAAGCACATGGTGATTTTCCCTCATAGAGCTGTGGTCCTGCACTCTGGTGAAACTGCATGGATCTCTCTCCAATGGCTGCCACGCCTGGGTTTAAATCCCCGTGCCAATCCTCCTCTGCAGCCCCATTTCCAACTCCTCCTACAATCAGTTACACCTGCCAGCATTCCTGTATATTTCCAAGGTTATTGGGATGCCATCATGAGTCTGGGCAGGTGTGTCCCCATTTTCTGGAGCCAATCTTCTCCAAGCTCCCACGCAGGCGCTGTAACTTGGGGTTCTCCCCCAGTCACGTCTTGGGAGGAGTTCTTTCCATCCCCCTGGCTCAGAGCATGGCCACAGCTGTTTAACATATCTATGAAACCAGTTAAAAGTTATAGATATGTTAAATGACCATTCTCGAGGTTATCTGCAAAACTGTTGCTATGCAAAACAGCTCTCAATGGCCCTGCTCCATGTGTCCCTTCCCCCAACTCACACCTAAGGGGGAAGGGGTGAAGACATCTGATATGTCCCTCTCTAATATTTCCTGGACACCCTGAGTTCTGGGCCCCATTCCAACTCTCTTTTTGCCCCCCTCCCCTTGGCTGTACCCTGTTACATGTTCACTTATTTGGATTTTCCTGTTGTCACTAAACATTGGAACATAGATGTTTCTTGATATCACAAAACACTTTTCAAAGGCATATTTTAATTAGCTGTATATTTCATTGGCTAGCTTCAGCATAATTTAGGGAACCAATGTTCCCTTATTGATTATTTTAATTTTTCCTATTATAAACAATACCCACAAGAATATCTTGTGCAATAAATAAGTTTCCATATTTAGAATTATTGTGGCTTTGGCAAATCATTTGCTATATAATGCCAAATTTATTACTATCTTTCAGAAGAAATGATTTTATTAATATTGACAGGGATTTTATGTATATTTTAAACAATTTTAAAAAGTGACATTTCTAAGTTTGTATTTTTAATGTATCAAGTATTACACTTTTATTAAAATCAAGTCTGATTCTTCTGGTACCATTGGTACTTATAAACCTTGTCACATCCTCTCTCCATAGGTTAATTATTCAATTAGCATTTCTTCCTGTATTGTTTATTTTAGTTCATTTTTGTTACCATAGAAAAATGGTAACTTTGTTATCATTTATTGCCTTGTTATCATTGTGATGCCTTCCTGTTTGATCTGGGTGGGTTTTCTTTGGCCCATTTGTGAGGTGAGGTTCATGGGCTCTGATTTCCAGCTTATCACTTACCTGAGGCAGGAATAACCTCACCTTCTCAGCCATGGTTCCTCCACTGAACCTGTCAGTCAGTCCTTCTTGGTGAAGCAGTGTGGCTTCTTTCCAGGGTTGTAAGGAAGTATGAGATACTGCGATGCCCCATGGAGCCCTCCAGCAGGAATGTGTTGTGGAAAGGACAGCTACATATCCGTGTGGCCAAGGAAGCCTGCTTGCTCTGTTGTTCAGCTGTCTTCTCTGCATCCCTGCACCCTGGCTTAATTCTGGGGTACTCACCGGTCCCAGCCAGATTATTTTACCCCTCATCCTGGGCAGCCAGCCACTCTGCCAGAGTAGGATCTGGTGGGAAGGACAACTCTATTCCTACCTGCAGATGCGGGGGTTTAGAGCAAATGTTAGGACACTCCTCATGAGCAGCTCAAGGAGGTTCTGCCATGTCCTCTTCTGCCTGCCTCACAGCACCCTTGGGAATCCTGCACCCAGGGGGATTTGGAAAATTTTCCTCTTCAACATCTATTTGACAATATTTCCTGAGGGCCTGCAATGATCTGAGAGCACTAGGGCAGGTAGTTTTGGGGATACAAAAACAAAGAACAAGAGTGCCCAAGGTGATAACTGTGACAACTTCTAGAAAATGAGAACAAGGTATGTGTGTTAGGGGGTACAAGATGAGGGTAGAGATGGAGGAGCAAGGGGTGATGGTAGAAATCTCAGTGGGAGACCCTAACTGAGCCTAGGTGGAGGGGCCCAGAAGGGCTTCCTAGAGAAGGTAGCAACTGAGCCAAGATGGAAGCCGCATAAGGAAAGAAGGAAAGGCATTGCAGGCCAAGGACTCAGGCTACATGGAGGCAGACTAAGAAAAAGGAATAGGTATTTTCTTCCTAGGAAGTGCAAGTGGCTGGGTAAGGTGGGAGGCAAGGATAATCCTCAACCTTGTAGGCCTTTCAAACAATCATAGTCACCAGGACCACTGCATTAGGCCATTGAAAGACAAGGAAGAGGCATGTAGCATTACTGAAGCAGAGGTGTAGTATTGCAGGGCAGCTAAGAAGAAACCAAGGATCATTCACGGGCAGAGGCAGAGGGCCCTGGTCCTTTCTACAGGCAGGACAGTGAACTCAGCAATGCATGAAGTAGGACTTGGGTCTGGTCTTGCTGTCCAGCCTCCTTCCAGAGTACCTTCCTGCCTTAGCAAGAACTGAGATTCTGTAAACAACTCTCTGTTCTGACTAGGAAAGGGGTTCTCAGAAACCGAGTTCATGGATCAAGCAGGAAAAGTGGTTGTTTCCCTTGGATAGCAAGTGATGAAGGATTAGTCTCTGCCTGCTTGACCGTGTGACCTGGGACAACCTTCAACTCCCCAAGCACATTGTCTGCATATGGTGTACTATGAGCATCACCACTACATTGTAAAAGGTAAAAATCATTCTTTGTATGCCTCTCATGATGCAAGGTCTCTTCTGTCTCAAAGTGACAGGGCAGCCAGGTGGTATCCTTCAAACTAGCTGCCATAACCTTGCAGCAGCTCTTCTCTGTGCCTAAGTGCCAGGCATCTGGGTGGCACTGTATCCTAGACTTTCACCATCTATCTGTCTTATGGGCCTGACAGTACCTCTCTGGAGTCAGCAGAGGTATCTGTGGGCTGGCAGGCAGCTTTTAATGCCTAGTTAGGGTTTTATGGTATGGCCAGGCAGATCTGTGCCTGGCAAGACTTTCAGACAGCTACTAGCCTGCACCTTATTGGGCCTTTCCTAACATCACACCACTAGGCCATCCCAGCAGGCCCACCCTATGGACTGCATTCCCAGATTCAGCCACAGAACAGGAGGACCAGACTTTCCTTTCCTGAGATGCTTGTTTTCATTTGTTCCTAAAAGGGCAGGGCCAAGGCAGGCCGAGGGGTTGGAAGACATGGGTTGGACAGGACCCTGGTTGGGTATCCTCTTGTTGTATCTCTTGGGCATGCAGAGAGTAGCCTTCTGGGTATCTGGGGTTAATGAGAGCTTCAGAGTCCCAACCATCCCAGAGCAGGAGGGTGTCATTGGTCCATTCAATCAGGTTCCTCCAACTCCTACCAGTGCTTGTTCTAGACCCTGGGAACTCAGGGGAGCATAATTCTCCCATGAGCTTGTATTTTCAGCAGGGTGAGCTCCAGGAAGGCAGGAGAGTATGACAATGGCAGAGTGGTTAGTGTTCTTTCTATGGAGGAGAGACCAATGAATCCAGATGAAGCTTACTAATCTCTCAGAATGGCTGCTTCTAGAGAAGTCAAACTGTGGATTGAGGACAGAGGGCAAAACAGACTGACACAAAGAGGAGTTTACAGGGACCAATGGTGCCAATGTCCTAAAACTGAGGCATATGATTAACTCAAGTTTGTCTTTTTTAAAAAAGATTTTATTTATTTATTTTTAGAGAGAGGGGAAGGGAAAGAGAAAGAGAGGGAGAAGAAGCATCAATGTGTGGTTGCCTCTCATGTTCCCCATCCTGGGGACCTGGCCCACAACCCAGGCATGTTCCCTGACTGGGAATCCAACCAGCAACCTTTTGGTTCACAGACCTGCACCCAATCCACTGAGCCACACCAGTGAGGGCTCAAATTTGTCTTTCTAAAGTCAAAAAATATATATAAAATTAAAATTCAGACTGAGGTTCAAAACTAATTAAAAACTCTGGGAGAAAGGTCTGTGTGAGGGTGAGGGCTGGTGCTGGTCAGTTGAGGAACTTTCAAGCAGGGTGATCATGTGGGGTCCTGGCTGTTCCAGTGGGGAACACAAAATGTCAGTTCATTTTCTCACGGACAGATCAGGAAGCCTCCCATTTTCTCTCTGGGGAAGGGTAATTGTGGCTGCCAAGGCTGATGAAATAGAGGGGGTTATGGGACTGAGAATATGAAGGTTCATCTCCTAAAGTTCACCATACCCCCCTTTTCAACAGGGCACCTCACTTGAGTCCTTAGCAGTAACTGCTGTCCCTGAATTCAGAGCCTCTTCTCTTCAGCTTCCTCAGAAAGGAAACTGCATTCTGAGGGCTCTGTGGGGAGGGGGTAATTGTACCTGGCTCTGGCAGGTGGGGAGATGATGGGAGAATATAATCTTCCTTATTCAGAGTTTTCATAAAACCTCTGTGTTCATCCAATGCTCATTCCTGCTTCGTAGTTCCTGAGACCTCCAATTCCAGTCTTTCCAGTGTTATATTGGGATAAGTCAGCTAACTTCTTATTGTCTTCCTTACTGTAAGCTTAACTTTCACCTTTCTAATTTTCCCAAAGCAGAATTTTCCCAAATTCTACTAACTTCTCTATTCTATTGCCATCTATTTTTCTTTTTTCACTTATAGGTTTAGGACTTTAATTCTTTTTGGCCATTTTCCTGGAATTTGAGGGACTAAGTGGACACAATATCACTAATACCCACTTTGATTAAAGTTGACCCTCACCATCTCTCCAGGCCTCAATTTTTTCTCTAATGTAAGAGAAATGGGACCATGGTCAAATGAACTCTTGACATCAGCCCTGTGGGGGAGGCCAGATGGGACCCCATTTTGGAGCCTCCCATTTTGGATCCAGGCCTACCATACGCTGACTAGGTAAGTTTGAACAAGTTCAATATTTCTGAGCCTCAGTTTCCCTGTAGTAAAATGGAGATGTTCACATTGCCACTTCCCAATTCACTAGGCATATGGCATTGTCCTCACTCTCTGCTGCTTTCCTTCCCTCAGGAACCTGTAACCTGGGGTTCTCAGCACCATTGCAACGAAGTTTGTTATATGGCTCAGTCACAGTGTTGTGATCCAGATGAGCATCCACAGCAGGGCAGAGTTTGCTGAGGTCTCAGCTAGGCATGGTCTCTCTTCAGCTGTTCCAGATCTTTGCTCAGGGGAAGAGGCAGTTTCCAGACACAGCATCTAATTTCTGGGGCCATCAGGAGATTTCAGGCAGAAGATGGGCTTGTTTCCATATAGGAAACCCATTAGTCTGACTCTACCAACCCGAAGAAGTGATACATGATATTCTAAACATCTGTATTCCCTGGGTCATTTTCTTGCTTAACTACTTTCATGGAGGAAATATTTCTTAGGTCACCAAGATACCAATGGCAGAATGTATCTTAGACCTTGTCCTGGCTTTGCCAATACTTTGGGCCAGTCATTTTCCCTCTCATCCAGCCTCAGTTTCCTACCAGTAAGAGGAACAAATGGACAGCACATAGACTCCTCACCTACACAGCCTTAATGACTTTTGGCCCAGGTAGTCCCAGCCTCTGTCAAAGTCTTCAGCTTATGAAAACTATGACAGACTCTTCAGAAACACCTGAATCTTCTTGTGGCTCAGTATAAGATGTTTGCAGCTTATCACTTTGCTGATGGCTCTTAATCCCTGAAGTGACAGATGCTCTTTGGGGACCGTGATACTATTTCTGCACAAGCCTCTAGGGTTTGTGAGCACACCCAACTCCAAGACAAAAACATCCTGCTTTGGTGGGGATAACAGGAAAACAGTGGTGAGGAAGAAACGCCAAGATGTGTGGCAAGTCCTGCCATGCATGAGTCATCTCATCACTCATGTGGCATGAAGAAGGTCAGTCCAAAGGGTCTCTGGGGCCAGTAAATGGGACGTATGTGGTAATTGTGTCTTTTTGCTGGAGCCAGACACACAGGAAGTATGAGGAAATCTTTCATTTTTTGACCATCAATGTAAGAAGAGGAGACATAGTTAAGAGTCAGGAGATTAATAGTACATGGTCATTTCATGCCCTGGGCTCATTGATCCATGGGTTCTGTCAGGGGGCACCCAGGAGAATAAACTTCCCCTCCCCTGCAGCTCAATGGGGGACTGAGCCTGCCCTCTGGGGGATGGTCAGGTTTCTCTGGGGGCTTCTGGTGACTTCTGTGGGGGAGGGCAGGGTGGAATTCTGACCAGTGGCTGCATTGTGGAACTTGCACCTTCAACCTCAAGCAACTTTCCATGAGTTTTAAGTCTGCAAATTCTATGGAGTCCGATCAACATGGAAACCTCCTGCACCGAAAGCTTCTTTTCTGTTATCACCCATGGGGCCACTTCGGAGACATGGAAGAGATGCTATTTGCTTTAAACCTGAAGTTACTTTGTAAAATATCACAATAATTATCAAGCAAATCCATTCATCAAAGGCAGTTTGAAAAATACCAAAAAAGAAAAGGAGATATAATCCTCATTCTTATCACACAGTGTTAACTATAATTTTGGCACTTTGCTTTCTTGATTTTCCCTGTGTATATTTTTGTCCTTGTACAAAGCTATGGTTATTTAGTTGTACACTTTCATAT
The DNA here is from genome assembly GCA_004027475.1 of Anoura caudifer. NCBI lineage: Eukaryota > Metazoa > Chordata > Mammalia > Chiroptera > Phyllostomidae > Anoura > Anoura caudifer. Next base: position 25,072 of record PVKU01003523.1, on the reverse strand, counting down.
CATAATTTTATATTTTTTACTGAAAAACATAAACACATTCCCATGTGATTATAATTTTTTCCTAAATATCACAAGTAGTAGCTGATGACATGGCTGTAGGTTAATTAGCCAGCACCCTGTTGTTGGTTAATTAGTCCACTTTAACTTTGGCTGTTACCAATAGTAATACAATGACCATCTTTTGGTGGTTTATTTAATAAACCTGGTATCAATTCGTTAGGGTCCCAGAATGTAACTGTTATTTCAAAGAGTGTGAACATTTTTAGGTCCTTGATCTTCTATGGGAAAGGTCAGTCTTAAGATTCCACCTTCCATGTGCCCACAGGGAACAGTGAGAATTCTCTGCTGGTAATACCCTTGTCCAGTTGTCCAAGACCAGCAGATTGGCCTGAGTCTGACCATGAGTTACTCTGTGAGCCCCTTCCCATCTCTCATTTCCTTCCACTCTCCTTTCTTGCCTAGAAGAGCATTGAAGAGCATTATGGGCTAGGGCGCTTTGCTGACAATTCCACTGGAAGCTGAGTGTGCTGTTACTCACCTATAGAAAGGCCTGCAGTGCCAATATACGTGAGCAGGCTTTGCTCTCCAGTATGGTCCCACAGAAACAGAATGACTAACCAGAGCACCTTCCTGTCTCCTCAAAGTTCAGGCCAGGGGTCCCAGTTTAAAGAACTGTTGCTGACTCATTTTTTTCCAATTCCCCCAAAGGCAAGAGCAATGTAAAAACACTGAGAGCACTTCCCACCCTGCCCAAACAGAAGCCCATCCCTGGAGCTCACTAAGTCCAAAGTCCAGGCAGAGCTAGCAAAACCAGGATCCAGGCCAGAAAAGGCATATGCTGTTGCCCCAGCCCAGGGGCTCCTTCCATGCCCAGGGCCACTTGGAACAACAGACACTCTTCTTCCAACCCACTTTCCCCTTCCTCTATTCATGCCAGGTTCTGAATTTTCCACTCTTGGCTTAATTTTCCTTTGTATTTGTGCACTGGAGAAAAGATTGGTTTGGGAGTCCATTTTAGCCTGATAGTGAGGAAGGAACCAGAAGTCACTGGGGCCTGGGAAGAGACAGGGAGAGTGAACTTTACTAAAGGAGAGAAGAAGGTTCCAAACCAACCTTTAACTTCACAAACATGCATATATATCTGAGGTAGGCCCTGACACCGATAATACTGAGAAGCGGGCCCTCTGAGCTTCCTGGGAACACCCCAACTGCTGTCAGGAGTAGTGTCCGTACTTTTAAGCCCCAGGCTGGAGGTTCTCACTCAACAAAGGCCTCTACTCTGATGCACACAGGACAAATACTAGAATTTCTCAAGTGAGGCAGAGCCCACAGCCTCAAAGAACAGCTTGTTGCCTTGGGGAATCACCATGTTCCTTTTATTCATTTGAAGTCTTTGTAAGAATAAGGGCAGGTATAGGTAAATAAATACTCTTCCACACAGAAGCAAATCATCTGCCTCCCAGATAGTTCACCCACTGACCACTCTCCTACCCAAAGGGGCTGGCAAAGTTAGGCTGGAACTTTCTTCACATATAGTGATTCCAAAGTTTGAAAACTTTCCTGATCTCCTCTTCTGAGATAATGTGCCTCCAATTGTTTCTATGTGGCCTGTTTCCTACCTGCTTATGTTCCTCAGGACAAGCTCTACTTTTCAATTTTCTTATTAGAGGGTGGTGCAAAGCACTAAATTCTTCAGACAAACCCACAAACATGGGAGTTATTGGTACCCTTGTTTGGATATATTGTCTCTCCATACTCCAGCTGCTACACTGAGCAGTGTGGACAGTCACCACCCACCATAGCCTTAGGCCCAGCTTGCAGTCAATAAAACCCCCAAGGCCTTTATTATGAATGTCTGAGAAACTAAGCCTTATAAGATCCTTCTCACCATAACAGATATCCAGTGTTTCTCAATGCATTTCATCTCAATTATATTGAAAAGACTGGCTCTATGAGACTGCTTCTCTCCAACAACTCTCTTTGTGTCATGCTATATAGTTCCTGGAGCTGCTGCTGTGCAGTGATGGCTACGAACAGGGAGACAGAGGACCCCCATTGAGCTTCAGAGGTATGCGTAGGATGGGAGGGCAAGGGCAGAATGCTCTGGGCAGCGGTGACTTTGTTTTAACACAGGGCACCAATATTGATCCATCAGTTCTCTACTTATAAGAACAAATTCCATTATGTGCACAAGCTTTAAAGAAGTACAAGTAGATAAATTCAAATAAAGACCCCTCTATCCCCCAAAACACACCTTTAAACTTTTCACACACTGAAACACTGAGGACATTCTCTGTGTGAGTGTACTCTAGCTTACTCGTGCTTGCTCAGAAATCCATCTTTGCAAAGCCACCAGCCCTGCAGCTGGTTCTGATTGAGTATTGACAGCATGATTTTCTCTTCCTACTAACTAGGAGGTTGGAAATGAACGCTTATGGAGTTTCTACTAGGTAAACTCATGCTAGGCATTCTTTTAGCTCCTTCCAGCCAGTCCTCACCACAACACTGTGACATACAGTCTTATCTCCATTTCAATGTGGGATGACCAAGGATGATAGAGGGTCAATCATTTGCCCATGTTGATAAAGCCAGTAATGACAGAGTCTGGATCAGAGTGCAGAGCTGTTGAGTCAAAAGCCTATGCTTTGTCTGTGCTTCACACTCTGGATCAGTGTTGTCCAATAAAAATAGAATATGAGCCACAAATACAAAGCAAATATGTAATTTTATATTTTCTCATAGCCACATTAAAGAAGGGAAAGGCAAGTGACACTAATCCCAGTATATGTTTTGTTTAACTCAATGAATTCAAAATATTAGTATTTCAAAATATTAGTATATTAACTCAATGAATTTAGCATTTAATCAATATCAAAATTATTACTTCTACATTCCTTTTTGTAGTAAGTCTTTGAAATCCATTTTGTGATTTATACTTAACACATTTCCATTTGGACCAGCCACATTTCAAGTGCCCAATAACCGTATGTAGCTAGTGGCATCATATTAGGCAGCTCAGCTATTACATATAAAAATAGCTGTTTTTTTCCTCTTAGCTATTCTTTAAAGAGAATTACATTTTCCCTTAATGCTTTCAAATACATTTGAATGTTATAAAAATAAAGTCAAATTCCTAACAAGGTGAAACTGAAATAATTTCTAACTTGTATTAATCAATTTAGCCTGCCATAACAAGATATTATAGGGTGGGTGGCTTAAACATTTATTTTCTTACAGTTCTGGAGGGTAGAAATCCGAGATCAAGGTGCCAGAATGGTAAGGTTCTCATGAGAGCCTTCTTCCTTCTCTCTGTGTCCTCATATAGCAGAATTAGTGAGCTCTCCACAGTCTTTTCTAATAAGGGCACTAATCCCACCATGAGGGCTTCACCCTCATAACCTCACCTAACCCTAATTACTTCTCAAAGGCACTATCCCATCCCCAAATACCATCATACTGGAGAGTCAGGGCTTCAACATATAGATTTTGAAAGACATATTCAGTTCATAACATCACTAAATAAAATGCAGGTGAAAAAATTTTTCAGTGTTCAGTGCTGAAATGTGTCCTTTGAGGACACAGGGGTTACCTCTGAGGACAACTTGGAAAGTTCTCTGGGTGTATATTGTGAGTCCTGCACATTGCAAAAATGCCCCTGAAAAGGAAAGACTTTTGATTCAAACCCAGATCTTTACAAATCGCTGCCATCTTAATTTTCTTCAGTCCTTATACCTTCAGGAGGTACCCTGAACCCAATATTTTAGATTCAGACCTGAGGCTTTGAGGTTTATTGACAGGTTGGCAGTCCCATGGGTAGAGAGAACAGGAGCCAGGGCTTAAACTCAGCCTTCTGAGCCCAGGGCTTTCTCCTATATTCTGCTTTGTGAAGAGTACCTGGTGATATATTGCTATTTCCTAGGGAAATCAAAGTTAGCATAGTCTCTGTTCTGTGTACTCTTGTCCTTGTGTTCTTTTTTCAACAGGAAAAAAAAAAAAAAAAACAGAAAAACTTCAACAGGTTTCAGATCATCATTTGTGCCTGGTGGGCTTGGTCCATGGGCCTCTATATGCCCAGACAGACAAGATCACTTTGCATGTGATAAGGGAACGTCTAGTGAGGGATGCCAGGGGAATAGACATTTGAACAGGCTCCCCGTTGTTGAAACTGCTGGTCCTTCCTTCTTGAATCTTTCAGACTCTCACTCCAGACTGCTCCCTGGCAGATCCTGGCTAGGTTGGAGGTCCACAGCTACTGAGTGGAAGAAGCTGGTTCTCAGCAATCACAGCATGGTGACAGGACAAGAGGAGAGGTAGATGTCTCCTGAATCAGAACATGTGTCACCAAGGCATTGGTTTGCCAGCAGATAACAACAGACAGGTGCCCCTGGTGCTGAGGGAAGATGCTGCACCAGCCAAGGAGGCAGAACCAAGACAGCCTCATTGAGAGGGATGTGGGTAGGGCAAGAGCAGAGTGGGGTTGGCATCTGGAGACCTGGAACTGCTACCTTGGCTAAGCGAAGTTTTTTTTTCCCCCATCTTAACTGCTTCTTTAAACCTAGATGCTGGCAAGAGAGTCTTTATAGACAATAATTCTATTTATTAAAGAACTATGGTATACAGTAACTACATATGAGTGGGGACTCCTCAAACAAACTTATCTATAAAACATTGTGTATTTATTCTTACATGTTTAAACCTCATTCACCTTTAAAGTACTCTCCATTTGATGCAATATACCTATCGAGACTTTTTCCACTGCTCAAAACAGTTTTCGAACTTATTGCTTTTGATGTCTTTTAGTGCTTCCACTGTTTCTTCTTTTACCCCTTCCACATCAGCAAAACATTTCCCTTTGAGGACTTTTTCATCTGGGTACACAAAAAAATGTCACTGGAGGTGAGATCAGGTGAATAGAGAGGGTGGGACATAGGGGTCATGCTGGTTTGGGTCAAAGACTGCTGAACACTCAGTGTAGTGTGGGCAGGTGTGCTCATAAATCACCCATCATGAAATGGGCAAATGCACTGAAAGGGTCTTCAAAAAAAATTCAAACCAAATTCAGACTCTCACAATGCCAGCTGGTATGCCGATACAGCTGAAGTCAGTGTTCCTAGAACACTTACCTAGCAGGGGAAGCCTGTACTAGAAGAAGCTGCTCTCCAGAAGGTAACTCCATGTATAATATAACAAGCCTGGGTTGAATTGTGTCTTCCAAAAATTTAAATGTTTATCTAGTTCCAGCCACCCCTGATGGAGCTCTGCTCCTGCCTCGGGACCAGCCCTGTATGGAAGTCCTCTTCCGATCACAGAAATCCCCTTGGCACAGACACACAAATGCCCCATTTGTGGTTCACTCAGTTCTGCTGTGAGTGTGCCCATCTTTTCACCTTCTCTACAGAATGGCATGGAAAGCAAAGCTGAATTGCTAAAGAATTTTTATTGACCCCAGCTATCATTTACTTTGGCTCCATAAAACACAGAGAAGTCAGGCCACAAAATACAGGCAGCCCCCCAGTAATATTCCATCAGGATATGTTGTGGGCACAGTATATTGTACTTATCAGGTAAAATAAACATCTTCCATTTGTCCACTATTTTGTTTATTGCATGGGGGCTTTCCTTGAAGTTAATATCTTTCCTCTGATGGAACATTAAGGGACTGGAAAGTTCTTAAACAAGGCAGCTATTTTACCATGTCTAATGTTTCCCCCTTTAGATTGACCTAGGCTCCAAAAGACTCTGAGGCTCTAGGATAAAAGCAGCACCCTTCAGCCTCCTCTAGGCCTTCTGTACTGACCAGAACACAGCTGCAGGTCCAGCTTACACCCAGCCTACTACCCCCAGCAGGTTCACAGTAACACATAACAATGGTGATTTATTCCTAAAAGGAAATTCGTGCCATCTCCAATTCCATTCTACTTTAAGTTTTGCTTAGAAATGGCAAGATACAAGCAGCACCGTAGTAATATTCCGTCAGAATGTGCTGCATGTGCATATACAGAAATGACAATATTTATTTGACCCAGTAAGTACAATATTACTTGTTACAGAAGTGTGTAATATGAACATGATCATAGCCACCTCCTTACAATGAAAATAATTTAAAGAGAAATTGAATCATACCATGTAGTGTTTTACAATTGCCTTTTCCTTTCACTAAACAACAAACTAAGGAGTCCTTTAGATCAGCAGAGATAAATTTAACCCATTTTAAATTCCTTCTGTGTTTTCCATATTTTGTTTAATCATTCCCCTATTGGTGGTGTTTAGGTTGTCTACAATTTTTGATTCTTCTAAATGACCAAGATATTAATATCTTTGTGTTCTGTGTGAATATTTTTAAAGGATAAATACTTACAAATAACCTTTTTGAGTAGGAGAAATTCCCACTTTGAATACCGGGAGTTAATACTTTCCATTCAAAATCATACTTGTTTTCCACAATTCTTTACAAAACAGCCCATTTTTTCTCCCCTTTACACCTTGAATATTATGTATCCTTTACAGTTGTTGCTAGCCTGAAGAGCAAAAGAGGTATTTTGTTGTTTTAACCTGCAGTTACTTAATTACTAGGGAAATTGAGCATCTTTTCATATGTTTATCAACTTTTCCTCTTTTTCCTGGTGTGCTGTGCTACCTACTAATTTGGACTTTACTCTTTTCCTGTTGAATTCTTTACTGTTTTGTGGTTCAATTAGTCAGTCTTTATTTTTTAAATAATATTTCTAGTTTCATGTTTTGCTCACAAAAGCCTGTTCCTTACTCAAGATTAGAAAACCCTTCGTCCCAGTCTGCGTTCTTAGCTGCAAGCAGTAGAAACCATCTTTATTTAACTTAGGCAGAAAAGGGATTTGTTGGAAGAATACTGGATATCTTAGTGAAAGGATGGGGTGTTTGGAAACAAACTTTGGAAAAAAGGTGAGATTAGATTGAGGCCAGAGAACAAAGAGCACAATGAAACCACACCATGGGGACAGTCTGGTGCCATTGCCCCTGGATGCTTGCTGCCAAAAGGCTGTTTTCTTCACTTTACTGCCATTGTCTGCACTAGACCCTGGGTACTGGCTGCTCCTACCAGACACCATCATCTTTATCCCCACCACGGGGGAGAATTCAGAACTCTTCTCTGATCCTTTGTACTTGAAGATTCAGTCTGCAGTGAGGATTTCTTGTTGTCCATACACAAGTGTTAGCTGTCAGGAATCAGGGGAAATACTATGAATTTGGGGTTAATTTGGGAAGATTTGATATCCTTATAAATTAAGTCTTCCCATCTTGAAATATGGTATGTGTTAAAATATCCCATTTCCCTAATTTTTTTACTAAAAAGTAAGTCTGATTCTTATTCTTTGACAGGTGATCCTTTTTTCTCTCTGTGTTTAAAATTTTCTCTTTATCCTTTGTATTTTAAATGTTATATGGCATTTTTTTCATTTACCATAATAGGGTGTATGGGTGATTTTAATCTTGAGTTCCTTTCATTGTATTTCTCCTCTATGTTCTGGCAGATTTCCCTGACTTTTTCTTTGAATTCATTTACTGATGATTATTTTGGGGACACAGAATGGTGAATCATATTTGTAATGTCTAAAGAGAATATATTTTATGAATGTACAATCTTCTGAGAGTACTACTTAGAGTTTTTTTAAATTTCCTTTTGTTCATTGGATTATCTGTATATCCATAGGAGTCTATTCTATTGTCTGCCCTTTCAGTCCGGGTCGCACATGCTGACTTGCTCAACCAGCCCTATTGCGTTCTTTTTTGAGAACTGGATTGGTTCTTCCAGATGGTTGGTGTGTGGCTCTTTTCTCTGAAAGGCTTCTCCTCTGATTGAAATGGCTGCGTGGGGCTCTGGGTACCTTGGGCTGCTAGTAGCCTCCCCTCAGGTATTCGGTGAAGAGGCAAGGCTACTAAAAGAGTTTTGTACTGTTGATGTCAGAAAGCAGGACAGACACTTCTTTTGTGTTCACCCGCCTCTCTTCAGGCCCCTCGAGGTGACCTGAGGTATGTCTGTCTGTAGGGTAGGGGCAGGCAGGGAGACCCCTTTTCCTGTATCCATTTGTTCAGAGGAGCTAACAAATGGCTTCCTCTGAGTTCCCACCTTCTGCTGGTGATTTTCCATTCCATTCTCTGGCCTGTGCCAGTAATAACATTTCACACTTGTCTGACACCTTTTCTCCTCTGAGCTCCAAGAACTTTACAAGCAAGCAGTTACTATTATTGCTCTCTGAATTCTGATGCAAAAACAGAGAGTTACAGGATCAAAGCTGCCACAGTTGGGGGTGAAGATAAGGCTCCCCCACAGCCAGGCCAGTCCCCAGCCCTGTGCAGAACCAAAGAGGGCACCTGCCCCCAGGAGGAGGTGACTCCTCAGGGAGAGAGGACCCAGAGAAGGATTACCAGCACTTGTTCCTGGAAGTGTCCTCAGAACCCTCTTAGTCCAGGGGAAAGCTGATGCATTTGTTCTTTGTCAGGGACAGCAGGAAAAAAAATGGGATTCTCAGAATCATTTCCTGCAAAGAAAAGTGGGTCAATGGCTTATTGTTTACTTTAAGGAGGAGGAGATTAGTGGAAGCTTTTGAATATCATCAGCTTGTCTTGAGGATCTGTGTTTTATGGCCCCAGGCAGTGGAATAATGTTTAATTGCTATAAGCTACAGGGGGCAGAATTAGTACATAGAGGTTTTGTTGATATTTCAGTAGCCCCAAAGGGAAGTGAGCAGCTATCCAGCTACCACTGTGGATGTCCATCACCTCATGGGGCTTGGGCAGGGTGACACGTAAGACTTCTTCAAACCCAAACATTTGCATTATAAGAAGAGACTTTCCTGCCATACCCTTCACAGGGCGGAGCCCTTGGGGCTGAGACCCCAGAAGTCCAGGGCAAACCACATCTTGTTAGATCTCTGGAGCTCCTCAGGTTTCTCCTTCTTCTCTTTTCATTCAGCAAGCCTTGCACTGGAGGCTGCATTTTCCCTCCTGTGTGGGAGGCTTTGCCCAGTGGTAACTGACTGTCTAGCTAGAAGAAGCACCTGTGCTCATGAAATTTTCAGCAGCTAAACAAGGCCCTGTTGATGTAAGTGTCTGCTGAGTCGGTGTTGGGAGTCAGCAATGATGGTGTGTGTACTAAATTCAGCTTCCCCCACTCCAGTGGAAACTGGCCCTCATTGACTCGGCCATTAATCTCAGGAAGGCTTCATGGAACTGTGAGGATGGAGGGGACACCTGGCCAGGTAACAACTGGGAATAAGCCATCTCTACCCCATGGATCAAAGAAAGAAGCAGAAAGTGATGGGTGTGGGGGGTGTGTGTGTGTGTGTGTGTGTGTGTGTGTGTGACTACATTTTCCAAGCAAATACAGTACAGTGCACATCAGTATGTGTTAAGAGTCCTGTTAAACATTTCACAACTCAGAGATTAGAGGTTAAAGATTAAATAACCAGCCCAGGGTCTTAGCATTAGCCAGGAGCCAAGCTGAGATTTGAACTCAGCTGTCCTTGACTCAAGGACAGTGCCTGCCTTGAAGTTATACCACAAATCGGGTCCCACACACCTGCCTGAGAGGACTGGAGTCTTTTCTGGCTAGCAGAGTCCTCCTAGGCCCCAAATAATTTTTCCCAAGGGCTGCCTGCCCTGAATCCTGGGCTGTTTCTCTTGGGTTTACTCTGAGCCTCACAGACACTATAGAGAATTCTGGGCCCAGGCCCAAGCACAGCAGGACAGACCTTGTCCAGCCATGCGGTTTGTGATCTGTCCATTCATAACTGGCTCTGAGCAGGCACTTATCATTCTTCCACGACCACCCAGTCAGCCTCATGCTGCCTGGAAGTGAAGTCTGAGCTACCCCAAACCACAGGCTGCTCAGCCCTTGGTTCTGCTGCTCCCGCCTTCTGTCTGCCACCCCTGCTGCAGCCAGCCTGCCAAGCCAAGCGATATCGGAGCCCAGAAACAGCAGGGCTTGAGCATCTCCCACCAGCACAAAGGCAGATTCACAAGACAAAGGGGCCTGAGAGAACAAAGCTGTCACATCAGCTCATCACAGAGCCGGATTTCACAATAACTCAGGGGCCAGAGGCCTGCCAATTGTGAGTCACCACTGGGCCAGGGGAAACATGCCTTTGGCCAGCTAGATGCTCCCAGCCAGACCTGGGAGGTATGGGTATATGCAGGGTGGTTGATTCCATGCATCATGCCATGGGGTGGAGAGGAGTCAGCCACATAGTGATCCCAGTGGGAGCAGGATGGAGGAGACCAGGAAATGGCCATAGTGATGGCTCCTCTGCCTCTTCCTCCACCCTATCAACCTGCTCCTCCTGACCTCAGTGATAATTAGGGTGAGGCCTGCAAAGCCTTCTAGGTCACTCTCTAACCCTAATGTGGCCTGTGCTACTGATCCACTTCTTCCTAGGTGACTGAAGAGAGTCAAAGGCTGAAATGAGTTGAACAGCTTATCTGAGATAACACTGGTGGTAACTTAGAGACTTAGAGCTTGCACTGAAGCGCCCTGATTGCTTAATTGTGCGCTTCCCCTCCCTGCTTCCCCTCAAAGGCCTGATTCAGTATGTGAATGGGATAAGCTGAAATACATATATCATAATTTCTTTTCCCTGCTAGTCTAAAAATTTTTCTGACATAATTCCTCTCTGTCATTGTACCATCCTGAAAGCTTATCCCTTCCTTCAGCATTCTTTTTTTCTCCTGGCTTTGAAGCAATGACCTGTGTGCCAATAAATAGGAAATAGCCTGGATGACAAAATACATAGTTCTAGTCTTGTTTTTGTTACTAACTTATTTCTCCTTTTGGGCCCTCACTTTCCTCATTGTTGGAATGAGATGATCTCAGAAGGACTTTCACCTCTCCAATGTCAGGGGTATGTAAGATGATTTTTAGTGGAATGAACAACATTAATTAGGAGAATATGTTTAATCTTGGGAAAGGAGGCAATAAAGGGGTTAATTGAAGGAAGTATAAGAAATGCACCCTTGCTCTTCTGGCTGTGAATTCCCTTGCTCTCTCTTTCTTTCTTTTTTTAAAAATATATTTTATTGATTATGCTATTACAGTTGTCCCATTTCTCCCCCATCATTCATTCCCCTCCACCCTGCACACCCCCTCCCACCCACATTCCCCCCTTTAGTTCATGTCCATGTGTCATAAGTTCTTTAGTTTCTACATTTCCCACACTATTCTTGCCCTCCCCCTGTCTATTTTCTACCCACCATCTATGCTACTTATTCTCTGTACCTTTTCCCCCTCTCTCCTCCTCCCACTCCCCTGTTGCTAACCCTCCATGTGATCTCCATTTCGGTGTTTCTGCTGCTGTTCTTGTTGTTTGCTTAGTTTGCTTTTGTTTTAGTGTGGTTGTTAATATCTGTGAGTTTGCTGCCTTTTTACTGTCATATTTTTTATTTTCCTTTTCTTGGATAAGTCCCTTTAACATTTCATATAATAAGGGCTTGGTGATGATGAACTCCCTTAACTTGACCTTATCTGAGAAAGCTTTGCTGGATAGAGCAATCTTGGATGTTGGTCCTTGACTTTCATGACTTGGAATACCTCTTTCCAGCCCCTTCTTGCCTGGAAGATCTCTTTTGAGAAATCAGCTGACAGTCTGATGGGAACTCCTTTGTAGGTGACTGTTCCCTTATCCCTTGCTGCTTCTAGAATTCTCTCTTTGTTTTAATCTCGGCTAATGGAATTATGATGTGCTGTGGTGTGTTCGTCCTTGGGTCCACCTTCTTTGGGACTCTCTGAGCTTCCTGGACTTCCTGGAAGTCTATTTCCTTTGCCAGATTGGGAAGTTCTCCTTTATTATTTGTTCAGTTAACTTTTCCACTTGTTGCTCGTCCTCTTCCCCTTCTGCTACCCCTATAATTCGGATGTTGGGACGTTTAAAGATGTCCTGGAGGTTCCTAAGCCTCTCCTCATTTTTTTGAATTCTTGTTTCTTCCTTTTTTTCTGTTTGTTTTTTTCTTTCTTCCTTCTGGTCCACTCCATTGATTTGAGTCCCAGTTTTCCTCCCATCTCTATTGGTTCCCTGTGTGTTTTCCTTCATTTCACTTATTGTAGCCTGCATTTGTTCATCTAATTTGTGAGCAAAATCAACCAATTCTGTGAGCATCCTGATCACCAGGGCTTTGAACTGTGCTTCTGATAGGTTGGCTGTCTCTTGGTTGCTTAGATAAATTGGCTCTGGGGCTTTGATTTGTTCTCTGGTTTGAGCCATTTGGGTTGTTTTATGTTTTTTTTTTTTTTTTTGTCTGGTCATGGTTGTTATGTAGCGAGGGGTTGAGCCTTAGATTTTCCCCAGGGCAGGGCAGCCCAGTCGCTGGTTAGTGATGCTGTATGTGGGGGCGGGGTCTGAGAGGGAACAATGGTGCTTACTCTGCTCTCTCTCGGATTCCAGTTCCTTCTGCCACTTCCCCTTCGCCTGGATCATCTATGTGCGAATGTGGGACCACCTAGTCAGCCAGCTGCCTTGCTTGGCCTCACTGGGTCTGCACTGTTGCCACTCCATGCCTGGGGTACTTTAGCTGCCGCCTGTGCACCTGGGGTCTGCCAGCCGCTGCTGCCTGTGTGCCCAGGTCCACCAACCTCCACTTCCTCCTGCCTCAACTCCACCCCTCTTACCAGTCTGGATGAATGGTTGTTGGATTTCCATACAGTTCAATTTTCTATCAGTTCTGTTGTTTTCTTGTTTCTAAATCTTTGTTGTCTTTAATTTTCGTTGTGCGATGAGGCACAGTATGTCCACCTATGCCTCCATCTTGGCCAGAAGAGGTCAACCTGCTCTCTTTCTTGATATTCTTCCCCACACCCCTGACCTGGGGCTACAGCACAGTCAGAGCTGCATTCGGTCACCATGGTGATTGAGTAGCAGCCAATGGGTAGAGTGTGCCAGGGCACTGATTAGAGGTTTCATTCACTACCCTGCCCCAGAGAAGTGACTAGGTCTTTTCTTGACCTTTCTCACCTTCAGCCTGAATCCACCTGCCAAGAAGGGAACAGGTGGTAGATGTGAGCTTTGATGTCCCTTTCAGACTTGGCTCATGCTTTTTATCTCCATGCAGTCCTCTCCATACCACTGAAAGGTGAATTTCACATAATATACTATTAACTATTTTAAAGTGTAGAATTCAGTGGTATTTCATGTATTTACAATGCTATGCTACTACCAGCTCTCTCTAGCCTCAAAATATTTTTATCACCCCATGAAACATGCCATACTCACTAAGTAATCACTCTATTCTCTCCTCCTACCAGTCCCTGGTAAACTTTAATCTATTTTTGTCTCTAAGGATTTGCCTATTCTGGATATATCATATAAACAGAAACATACAATTTGTGACATTTTATATCTCATTTCTTTCACTTAGAATAATGTTTATGAGGTTTATCCAAGTTGTACCCATAGATTATTAGTTCATTTCTCTTGGTGGCTGAATAATATTCCATGGTATAGATAAACCACAATTTATTTATTCATTCATCTATTTATGGACCTTTAGGTTGTTTCCATCTCTTCTGGCTATTAGGGATATTGCTACTACAAACACTCATATATAGTATTTTGTGTGCGCAGGTATTTTTATTTCTCTTGGATTTATGCCTAAGAGTGGAATAGCTGGGTCATATGGCAATTCTTTATTTAACTTTTTGAGGAAATGTCAAAGCATTCTCCAGAGCAGCTGCACCATTTTACATCCCCACTAACAGTTTATAAGAGTTTTTTAATTCCTCTACATCCCTATCAACACTCATTTTCATCTGAATTTTTTATGATAGCCATCCTAATGGGTGTGAAGTTGTATCTTATTGTGGTTTTCATTTTCATTTCCTTAGTAACTCAATGTTTCATATGCTTATTGGCAATTTGTATATCACCCTTTGAAAAAAATGTGTGCTTAGATTTTTTGCTCATTTTTAAATTGGATTGTTTGCCTTTCTATTCTTCTATTATAAGAGTTCTTTATATCTTTTGGATATCTATCATGATAGATATCATGTTTTGTGAACATTTTCTCTCATTCCATAGGTTGTCTTTTCACATACTTAATAATGCCCCTAACATGCAAATGTTTTAAATTTTTGTTAAGTACCATTTATATTATTTAATTTTTCTTTTGTTGTTTGTGCTTTTCATGTCATATCTGAGAATTCTTTGTCAAATCCAAGGTCATGAAGATTTTTCTCTGTTTCCTTCTAGGAGTTTAATAATTCCACTTCTTATATTTGGGTCACTGATTGATTTTGGGTTAATTTTTATATATAGTGTAAGTTGGTCCACATTCATTCTTTTGTATGTGGATATTGAGTTGCTCCAATCGAATGGATATTTACATAAGAAAAGGAGCTTATAATCTGACTTCTCTACCAAAGTTTATATGAATTTTTCTATTTGGGTAAGCCAAGGTGTCCACATAGAAACACATGTAAGCCAGTTCACATTTTTCAAGTTCAGGGTTGTTATGAAGATTAAATGAGATAATGTATGTAAGTAACACTTCTATAGAACAGAGCTGAGAGGGATCTGATAGTCCTACTTACAATCAGTTTAGGGGACGTAAATTATCAGATTCTTCAGCAGGGAAAAAAAACTACAGGACTTCCTCCCAACAGGGAAGCTTCATTTGCCTGAGCTGTATTATCTTTGTTTCTTTCTGAAGCAATGCCTCTCCAAAGTACTCTGTCTTAGCTCACATTCACCCTTTGTGTATCAGTGGCATCTCTCCTGTTACTGAGACATTTGGGCGGACAAGGTCAGCCCTCAGAGATAGCCCTTGACCTGGGAAGGCAAGGCTGCGACTCTAAGTAAGACCAGAGTGCCTTGTGTGTGACCAAGGCCCCAGCCCTAGATCTCACTCCATCAGTGAGGGACTAGTTCTCAGATGTCACCACCATATATCTGGCTTTTCTTCAGCAAAAACATAGTGCTACTCTGAGAATATGATAGTCTGTGGGTCTACATCTCAGGAACAGGGGGTTGAATGGGTTTCCACTGAGCTGGGGGTTTGGCACTCATTTTCCGAGGTGGCCGCCTTTAGAGTGTCCCACCATTTTGGACTCTAGTTTCTTACCTGATCACCTCTAATGATTGTCATTGCTCCTCTACTACTCACACATGCCATCATTCAGAACTAAATATTCTCACTTTTCCTATAACTCTCTTCCTTATAACTACCTCAATCAATGATTCTGGAAACACAGCATCACATATCCCAGAGTATTACTTCCGACTTCTGGGGTGCTTCCCTGTCTACATCTGTCTCAGTCTTGCTTCAGGTTAATGAAGCACCACTGCAACTGCTCTCTTACAGGTATTTCATGTCTCCTACTTGACTCTCCTTAAGTGTAGTTCCCCTAGCAACACCCCAGCCATGGATTGACCCAATTACTCCTCTTTCAAAGATGGTACTGGACTGTTCCTTGCTGCTGGCAAAAATCAAACCACCGCTGTGTGCCCACCAGAGCCATCAGAACCCCATTCTCCACCATGAGTACTTCCAAACTTCCCTCTCCCTTTCAGCAGCTGGCTTCACTGCCTGCTTTGCAGCTATAATGGAGCCAGAGCAGGAAGCCCAGCATGCTCTCATCTGACTGTGCCTTCCAGAGCTTTGCTCTTTGATGGCCCAGTTTTGTTCCTGGCATCCACATGGTTTACCCTTTCGTTACTGGCTTCTACTTTACTCCTCCTTCTTAAGGAAAAAAGAGCCCCAGCTTTCCCATCCCCCTGCAATCACTACTTCGACTCTTTCCCTTTTTTTTTTCTGACCATATTTCTTATCACTTTCCAGCCTGGTGCCCAGGCCCTTCCTCTGCTAACTGGCTTTCACTCCTTAGTGAACAGCTGTGTTGTGGTAGGAGCTACATCCCCACCACCTGTGTGAGTATCTTGCTGTTGAACCCAACCCAAAGGGCACATTTCAGACTTCAGCTTCCATGCTTTCTTGGCAACACTGGAGCATGTTGACCATTTCCTCCTTGGTTTCCACTGTGACACTTCACTCTTGGGTCCCCCCACATTTCTCACTTCCTTTTCAGACTCCTTCCTCTTCTAGTAGCTTAGATTGTCGGGTTTCCTCTAGCTCTGTCTTTGCTTGTCTTCTTTCCTGCACCTCTCCTCATCCTGAGTGACTGGGTTACTCTGAGGTCTCCTGTGGTCTGGGAGGCCTGGAGGTAGGTTTTCCCTTTCTAGCTCATGGTGAGGCAAGGCCTGTTGATGCTGTCTGCATAGTGGCCAGGCTGGGGGTTTGATGGCTCTAGCAGGAGTGCCACGAAGATTTTGCTCTCTAGAGGTCTGAGCAGAGGACCCCTGGGGAGCAAGGTTAAAATGAGATCTACCCTGGTTCCTGTGCCTCCCAAGGAACAGCAACATGAACATCACCTGGGAGCTTGTCAGACACACAGTGTATCAGCCCTACCCCTGGGTGGTGAACCAAATGTGTATGCTGACAAGGCCCCCAGGGAATATACGCAAACAACAGCAGAATGTGAGGGACTGCTGGGGAACCAATTCAGGCTGAGCAAGGGAGAGTTAGGGAACTTGATTTCCTAAGATGCTTTTGCCTCCAAATAGAGGCCCACTTTCCAATAGAAATTTGATGGGAGGATGTGTGTATGTGGTCTTTTTGATAGAATGGAAACTTATGTTCAGCAAACAAAAGAGAATCTTGTTTTAAAATAACTTTTACCTTCACTTTTTGGGCACCAAAGGGAATGAATTAAGGGAAAGCAGCAGCAGGGTAGACATCTGTCTGTGCCAGCAGCAGGCAGACCTCAGAGCTGAACTGTTCCCATCCACCATTTGGGGCCAGGCCTGGGCCTGATAACACTCTGGGGGAAGGAGATGAGGAGGATTTTCTTTGAAGGGCTGGATGCACCCCTAAATTGCAGCCACGGGCAGAGAATCCAGGGTGCTGCCTCCTCCTCAGCTCTCTTCACTCTGGCCCATAGGGCCAACACTCATACCCTGTGCAGCACATGGGTATTTGATGGCTAAATATGACCAAGTTCAACCTTGGCTTTTGAGCTGGCTCCCAAGGCCAAAAACAATAGCTCCTTAATGGGTGCACATTAATGGGTGGTTTGGGTTTAGCTGGTAACTCATCCTGTGGCCAGCCTGGCCTCCATTCCCAGCATTCCTACTTGGGCAGACAGGGCTGCCACTGTCTGCAAGAAAAAAACAGCTTTGCAGTGGGACCTATGTGTTCTGGTCCCACACTCCAAATAAAGGTGATGAGGGTGGAAAGGAAGTTAGGTAGGAGAGCCCCAGTCTCTTATGGTTTCAGGCAGAATAGAAAATCCTAATCAAGAAAGCTCCTGGCAGCCTCTGGGATGGGGGTCAGTGTCTGGGCTCCAGAACAGTCTAGCAGCCATCAGCCCAAATCCTTCACAATGACTAACTGCCATCTTCTTGTCTCCATCTCTAGAGAGAGGACTGAGACATAGAACAGTTAAGGATCTTGCATGGGATCACGCAGCCTGGGGGGCAGGACGTGGTAAGGCAAGGTAGGGCTCTCTGCAGGTGAGGCTGGGTGGCCTGTGTGGGCTCCATTTGCACCTCCAATAGCTGTTTGTGCCCTCGCCCCATCTGGCTTGCATTGTCCCAGATGATTGTCACAAAGGCCCAGGGATCCTGGTATAGATGAGAAGGAATACTTTGGTCTATGGATCTGCTTCCAATGACACAATCACACTGTTAGGATGGCAACCTAGCCTCCCTTCTGACAATGTGCAGGCTTCAAAGTGCTGTTCATTGGACAGCCTTAGCAGGTCTGTGTTGCTCTTGTAAGCCCCACCTGACTGGTTCTCCCAAGGAGGTTGGGGCTGGAGGATATTGCTACAGACCTGGGCCTTAACAGTGCTGGTCCCATCCTTATGCCCAAGCTGCTAAGTTCTCTTCATGGGGGACATGGGCACAGGGATCAGCCTGAGTTCATGCCCAGCACATGGGTGGTGCTGCTACTCCCTCCACATTTCATGGATTTCCACAGCATCTCTGCATTCACCTTTTCACAAGCGAGGAAATAGGCTCTGAAATCCAGTAATTCTCTGAAGGCCCCAGATGGCAAGAAGCCAGGATTTGGACCCAACACATGAAGAGACATGTCCATCCCATGTTTCTGAGGTTCAGCCCAGAGTCTCTCAGGGTTTGAGCATCTACCTAAACTATTCTCAACTGGATGAGAAAATAGGTGGTGGTAGGACAGTCATCCAAAGAGCCTCCAACTCCACCTGCAGGAAGTGCTATTCTCCAGCTCCATGCAGGTGAACCTTGGCCCACCCATCACTTTTGTCCTGGACATTTTACCCCAACCACATTTTCATGAGGGGTGTGGGGACAGGGCAGAGGAGCACTGTCAATCCACCTAGAAACTAGAGACACAGCTGGCAGCATCAGATGGAATATAAATTAAGAGTTTGAGAGTCTATGTGGTACACAGACACTTTCATCTACGTGTGCAGGAGCCAGCTGGTATCCTGCTGAGCTGGGTTTGTCACTTGGCCTCCCTGAATCTCTGCTTCCTCCTCTGTAAATCAGGAATAATAATGCCTCCTCACAGGGTGGTGGAGAGAATGTGGAGCATGTATACAGTTTAAAGAGCCACACACATATTAAGTATTATTGTAGTGAGAAGCTGAGAAAGAGCATGGGACTGGCATTCATGTATGGAAAACAAGGGTTTATCTGTGGAGCAGTGGTTTCCAAACATTGGGCCTGTGGTTTCTGGAGTGAGCCCCACTCCTCATGCCTTGCCTGTGGCCAAAATCACAGGTAACAGAACCTTCGTGGGTTGTGAGAGGTATGGCTTGGTTCTCATGACACATTGGTGAGGTGCCATATGGGTTTGTATTGAGCCTATGAGTGACCATAACTCAGGCTGTGAAGCAGATCATGGGCCTTGCCCTGTATGAATCCATATGTACCTTTCTGGGTGACTTAGCAGAGCCCTGCTTGGAGCACTGGGGCTTGGCAGACCCCACTTGAGAGGCTCCCTGGGGGCTCCAGTAAGGAGGCTAGGAGAAGCCCATTGATAATTTTGCTTTATTTCAAGTGACAACAGGCTATGACTAGCTCTGTACAAGTTGATGACAGAGCCTGCTCCTTGGAGGCCTGTAAGTCAACAGAGGCCTGAGTGTCTTGTCTGCTGTTGGCAAGACTTCCCTGGAGGCAGAAGGCTGAGTCTGGTGTCCTTGGCAGCCCCTCCCAGTTTTCTGTTCCTTTTGTGGGGGATGGCTAGTAGGGCCTCTTCTTTCTGCACTCCTTGGCAGAGAGCCTGGGGAAACTTATTTTCTATTGCTGCTCAGAGCCCTTGGCTTACATCTGAGCAGAGGCCTTCTTAGCATATTCCACTCCCCAACCCTCAAGTTTTTGGCTAGGAATGAGGCTCACAGGTGGCTTTCCCTAGTCAGCGGATCGGTCCAACCTGCTGCCCTGTTGGGCCACACAGGGCTGAGGAGGAAGGGAGCAGCAGGTAGCCCCACTGGCAGGTTATGGAAGCAGGAAGCCCAGACTGTCCTGAGGCCTAAGTTGTCCATAAAAGTAGCAGCAAAGATCATATAGAACTGTACATTGGGGCCATGGACCTTCCTGTGGGTAATGATAGGAATAACATTTGTTCCACCCCAGTTACAGTGGGGAGAATTAGAGTGCGGCAATCCAGAATCTCTATTTCTCCATGGGCTTTTATGAGGTGAGGCAGGTCCTGGATTCTCATTCAGACTATCCAGCTTCATAACTGGTCCTTTAAGTCTTGGTGACCACATCTGCCAGTGAGGTACCATTGCCTCCCAGGGCTGTGTGTGAGCATTCTGTTGTGTCAGATAGAGAAGCTCTTCAGTAAAATTTCTGAGCCTTGCATGTAGAGTCCTGAGGAAGTCATGGGATTATTACTAGTGCCATGGCCCAAATTTTGTATATATGTAATCTCAGCCCTTATGATGAGAGGTAAGGTAATATGATACCCATTTCACCGGTGGGGAAAGCTAAGATAGAGAAGACTATAGGCAGAACATGTCCAAAATCTCTGGATTAGTAAGAGGTGGATCTAGGTCTGGTACGTTGATTTATTTAACCAGAAGCCTGAGCTGCTATTTAATACCTTTTACAGTATCCCAGGGATTGTGGTTTTATGTTCCTGATACTAAGGATGTTGGTAGAATTGGGTTTTTCTAGTGTAAGACTTAGAGCAACAATCTTGCTGAGGAAGTATTGCCTTACTCCAACCTTCATGTCACAGCCCTCCATGCCAAATTGAGGTGGCTTCTAACAAAGATACACCTAGTAACATACCACAAAAATAAAAAAACAGGTCTAGGAAAAAAAAATAAGTAAAAGTAGAGAGCAAGACTGGGTAATAACACACGTATCAATTGTGATGACCAAGAGAGATGCTACAGTTGGGTTTTGAGTTTAACTCTAAGCTTTAGCATCCAAAGAAAGTCTACTGGTTACCACATTGTCATAGTCCCAGAGAGAGCCTGCTGGTTGCTCAGAAAACCTGAGGTTTCTATGGTGGGACTTGGCAATGCCCAAGGTGGCATGCACATAGGAGCTTCTAGAAATTTCCAGCCACAAACACAGTAATGGATCTTCTTCAACTTCAACTGCCCCAAAGCTGTTTTCTGCAAGATAGTGAGGCCTCTAATTGCACAAGCTTTTTACGTTGCTGCAAAGGGGCAGTCCTGCTGTCTGTCCTCTGGCAGAATATGACAGAGAGCTGGTCAACTCTGCCAGTCACTAGACAGAGACAGTGGGAGACATCTATCAGAAAAGCTGTTTGGCTTTGTAAAAGTTAATAAAAGAACTTCAGTAAAAATTGGAGTTGGGAGGCCTCCAGAGGAAGTTCATGTCCTACCATTCAACATCAATTATCCCAAACAGAAAGACACCAACTATGACCCCCACAGGGAGAGACATACCTTGTACTCACAAACTGGAAGTGCAACTACTTTATTACTCCAGTAGGAGGAAAGATTTTCTTCCTGCCCAGCAACAAGCCCAGCCAATGCAAATGCCACAGCTCAGCCAATGAGAAACTGGAGTCACCTAAACTCTTACTTTCCTCCAATGAACTTCCATTTTTTCCTTGCTGGTGACTTCTTAGCCCCACCCTCTTTTTCTATAAAAGCCTTTGATCTTGTATAAAACCCCTAGGAGTAGCTCTCTGCTTGAGAGATGAATTGTTTAATAAAGCCAATAATTAAATCTTCAAAATTATTCAGTTAAATTTTATTTATTAACAATTTCTAGGCAGTGATTGTGTACCTCCCAGAGAATCCCATTTTCCAGAGACATTCTGGTATCATGGACACTTATAGCAGTGCCCACACAGAGGGCAGACAAGGGATTCTGATGTTGAACTTGACTGTAAGGGGGAAGAGAGATGGGCTTTGGGATAAATGGTTGGGAAGGTGATATGGTTAATGATCCAATTCATCTGCCTTCTTGCTTCACTCAGCACCCTTCAAATGGCTGGAAGATGGAGGCGCGGTAGGAGGGAGCAGATTCCATTTCCCTCTGCACACGGGAGAGGAACCTGGCTGATCTGTGGAGAAACGGAATGGTCAACCAGTGAAAACACAGCATGTTTGAAAGTAGGAGATCAAAGGTTGTAGTGGACATTGAAAAATTGGATGGTAAGGAGAGTACTTTGGAGCAATAAGAGCCCAGGAATCAGCATGGAGACCAGGGTGCCGAGGCCTGGGGCCAGCACTTGCAAGGCCAGCTAGGGCTCTAGGGAGGGAGCAGAGTCCACGCGCGACAGCATAAGGCTTTGCGACTAAAGACGCCTGCTCGCAAATGGATACAACTGCGTGTGACCACGGACACTCAAGTGCAGGTGCGACAGCAGACGCCTGAGCGACCGGAGACCTGTGGCCCACTCCAGGAACCCGGGGAGTGCGAGCGATCCATAAGAGAATCGGAGCTTACTCCTGTGAAATTGGGGTGAATGCATGGTGTAGGAGACCCGAGCTCACACCCATTAACTCAGGAAAGTACATGCTCCCCAGGAGGCTCAAAACATACACCTGAGGCCCTGTGCAAAGAGGTGCTGGGCTAGCCCAGGGAGGACTAGCCCAAAGATAACTGAGTGCTGAACAGGGAGAAAAGTGATACCATCACCCCTCCGCCTTTGCAGCCAGCAATACCAGGAAATCCAGCTTGGCAAGTGAGAAAACAGCAAGAGTTTTTTTGTTTGCTTGCTTGCTTGTTCATTTTTCTTAATTTCTTTTTTAAATAATATTTTTATTGTTTTTTCATTATTTTTATCTTTTTCACTCCTCAACTCCTTTTGCTTATCTTGACTTCTTTCCTGTATTATTCCTTCTTTCTTTCTTTCCAATTTTATCTCTTCTTCCTTCCTCTTTTTTTCTTCCTTTTTCATTTTTCCTTCCTCTATTCTCTTTTTAAATACCCATAAGTGAGACAAAAACAAAAAACCCCTGAAACACTGAAAAAAAAACAGAGTTGGTCCCAAAGAGGGAATATTCCAACAGCTGAGACAGTGGAAGCTGTGATCACCAGGATACCTGAAGGAAACTGCACTAGTAAGTTTCACAGGTATTCTAGCACAGAAGTTCACACCATAAACCCAGGGAGCCAGAACAGATCAATTTAAGAAGCTGAGGCTAACAAGAAGAGCCTCACAAACAATGGGAAGAAAAAGAAACAATCCCCAAGTGAAAGGAAAGGAAGAAGCACCAGAAAGAATGCTAAATAAAATTGAGGCAACTCAACTATCAGATTTTGAGTTCAAAGCAATGGTTGTCAGGAAGCTCCAAGAGCTCTCAATGAGCTACCAGAAACTACAGGGAAGCTGCGATGAACTCACTGCAAACTATATCAACATGAAAAAGGAAATAGAAACTATCAACAAGGGCCAAGAGGAAATTAATAATACAATTTCTGAACTGAAGAACAGAGTGGAAGGAATGAAAAACAGAGTCGATGAAGCAGAAGATCGGATCAGTGAGTTAGAGGACAAAGTAGGAAAAAACACCCAGAAAGAGCAAGAAAAGGAAGAGGCTCAGAAAGAATGAAGAGGGATTAAGAGAAATGCAAGACAATATGAAACATAATAATATCCATATAATAGGGATACCAGAAGGAGAAGAATAAGAGCAAGGGATAGAAAAGCTATTTGGAAAAGTAATGATGGAAAACTTCCCTAATGTGATGAGAGAAAAAGTCACACAAATTCAGGGAAACACAGAGAGTCCCATTCAAGAGGAACCCAAAGAGGCCGACTTCATGACACATCATAATTAAAATGGCAAAATTCCAAGACAAAGAGAGAATTTTAAAGGCAGCAAGGAAGAAAAGGAAGTAACATACAAGGAAGCCCCAATTAGGTTAGCAACTGACTTCTCAATGGAAATGCTCCAAGCCAGAAGAGAATGGCAAGAAATATTCTGAGTAATGAGAACCAAAGACCTGCAACCAAGACTACTTTACCCAGCAAGGCATTCAATCAAGATAGAAGGCCAAATAAGAAGCTTCCCAGACAAAAGAAGTCTAAAAGAATATACTTCTACCAAACCAGTACTGCAAGAGATACTAAAGGGACTGCTTTAAGGAAAGGAAGAAAAAGAGAGAAAGAGAGAGAGAGAGAGAGAGAGAGAGAGAGAGAAGAACACAGGCACAAAAATGGCAACCAATAAGTTCCTATCAATAATAACCTTAAACATAAATGGATTAAATGTTCCAATCAAAAGACATAGAATTGCTGAATGGATAAGAAAGCATGACCTGCACATATGCTGCCTACAAGAGACCCACCTCAGGGCAAAAGACCTACACAGACTCAAAGTGAAGGGCTGGAAACAAATTTTCCAAGCAAATGGAAAGGAAAAAAAAAGCCGGGGTAGCAATACTCATATCAAACAAAATAGACTTCAAAAGAAGAGCCATAAAGAGAGAGCTGGAAGGTCACTTCATAATACTCAAGGGAAGAATCCACCAAGAAGACATAAATATTGTAAATATATATGCACCCAATAGGACCACCCAAATACATAAAGAAAATATTAGAGGACTTCAGGAAAGATATTGACAGCAACACAATTATAGTAGGGGATTTTAACACCCCACTGTCAAAAAATAGACAGATCTTCCAAACAAAATATCAACAAAGATATTGTGGCATTGAACAACACTCTAGATGAAATGGACTTAACAGGTATATATGGAGCCCTTCATCCCAAAGAAACTAAATACACTTTTTTTTTTTCAAATGCACATGGAACATTTTCAAAGAGAGACCACAATATAAGACACAAAACAAGCCTCAACAAATTCAATAAAATAATTGAAATCATACCAAGCATTTTCTCTGTCCACAAGGGACTGAAACTGGAAATCAACTCCAAGGGGAAAACCCAAAACCCTCAAAATCATGGAGACTGAATAGCATGTTATTAAACAATGAATGGGTCAAGAATGAAATTAGGGAGGAAATCAAAAAGTTTCAGGAAACAAATGAAAATGAACTCACAATGACCCAAAACTTATGGGTCACAGTGAAGGCAGTCCTCAGGGGGAAGTTCATAGCAATACAGGCCTACCTAAAAAAGATAGAAAACAAACAAGTTAAGAACTCAAGGAATAACAAGAACTCAAGGAACAACAATAAAGACAGCCCAGAGCAAGTGGAAGGAAGGAAATTACCAAGATCAGAGCAGAATTAAATGACATAGAGACTAAAAGCACAATTCTAAGGATCAATAAATCCAGGAGCTGGTTCTTTGAAAGACAAACAAAAGCGACAAGCCTTTAAGCAGGCTCATCAAGGAAAAAAGAGCGAGGACCCAAATAAACACAATCAGAAATGAAAGAGGAGAGATTACAACTGACACCACAGAAATATAAAGGATTGTAAGAAATTACTATGAAGAACTGTATGCTAAGAAATTTGAAAACTTAGGTGAAATGGACATGTTTCTAGAAAAATATAATCTCCCAAAACTCAATGAAGAAGAAGCAGAAAGCCTGAACCGGCCAATAACAGCAGATGAAATAGAAGCAGTAATCAAAAAACTCCCGACACACAAAAGCCCTGGACCAGA